>JAQFYT010002945.1:0-11728 GCA_034694925.1 Ceratophysella denticulata
GAGCGATGGTTTCCAAAGTCTGTCAGGCCTTGAAGGCATATATCGGACTATAAACCCCCCATATTTTTTTTTTTTTATTAAACAAGATTTAAAAATAAAATTTAAAATAAAAATTTAAAATAGAAATTAAAAGTAAAATTAAATTAAAAATTAAAATAAAATTTTAAAAAATATCTTTTAAATTTAACTAACCAATATTCACCCCTCACCGTATCTCTTAATCTACCCTAATATTAACATCAACCTTATCTTTCAATCACCTCTATCACCTCATTAATATTCACACCATATATTATCTTAACATCTCACCCATCTCATTAATATTCATAACGGTCAAAAATCTTCAGAGATGTATGATTTAGTTAACTACTGCCTGTGCTTAACTAAGTCTTTCCTCCAAGTCGCCTGAAGAATGGGCTCTTCTCTTTACATTCTGAAAGTACATTCACACGGCTTTAATAATTTACGCCTTGAGAATGAGCCCTTCTCCAAAAAGGGATTCGAGAGAGTAAGAAATACAATTTCAGGTTTGACGAGATTTATACTGCGTTTCTATCTGGGAAAGACATTTTGAACCTCAATATTTACAGTTCTAAGATTGTTATATTCCGATTACCGAAAGTACTCTCAACTCAAAATTACCTTAAAATAGTGAAGTTGTCTCGATTATCAAATTGTAAATACGCACGTTTATGTATCTTGAACATTGAACATAAAAGCGTACTTAAGTTGCACTAGTTTTTAATTTATAATGGGCTCCTGCGTATACGCTATTTAAGGCTTTTAGAAAAATACTACTAAATTTTTTAGTACATGTTAAGGAATCAAATTGGTACACTCGCGGGAGTCTAAATACATCACTGCGTGGATGAATAGACCAATTGATATTAAAAAAAATTTGAAACAGCGTAAACTCAAACTTACGTTTTAAATAATTAATGATGTAACAGAACTGAAATAGAATTGGCTGGAATATTCCAAATTGCTACAAGGTGGGTGAACTTTTTGATTCAATGAAGTAATGAAGCGTAGGGAAAGTCTGATCTAGATCCCATGACCTGATTGAAAAAATGCGTGTATCAATTGAAGATCTTCCCTTTTTATGGTTATTGTTTAAACCTGGTTTGTATTTCACAGCTTATTTTGTATATGGTTCTCGTTTGACGGGATTTAAGAGCTCTTATAATAATTAAAAATGAGTTTAGGTTGATTTCTGTGACACAGCAGTAACCAGTATACCTAAAACTATGATCATATAAAAAATCAAAACATGTATTTCTTACAATAACGTATGGTCTTTGTCGAGACGAAAAACCGGTATAACTGGAACTGGGGATCAGAGTTGGCAGACAGCAAATACTGCGGATCAAAGGATTATTCTTGACAGGACTTTTCCAGGGCTCCAAATATATTTCCAATGCTGAAACATTCCAAATTCTCGTAAAACGTGTAAACGGAGTTGATAGATCCACGACTCGCTTATCACTTATTACTATGAACATAAAACTGATCGTAGATTTACGTTAAAACTACGTTAAATTATGGAGATATGATATGGTATGGTACGGGTTTATTATTTGATATGGCTTCCGCCTAATCAATTCGGTTCATTTTAAAAGTTAAGTTTTACATAATTTTAAAGTAATAATGCATGGTTCCACAGATAAGTAAGAATGAAAATAGTATTATGGAGTTATAAAATGATAAAAAGATAAAATTATATAATTAAGAAGCAGAAGAATAGTGTTCTGCTTCTCTCTGCAGAGCAGGATTGGGAGCAGGGTCACGGTACTCATGCTTACATACGTATGTGATTCATGCAGTTTAATATGGATTTCCTAAAGACGAAGAAGCAGCAGAAGAAGCGCTCTACAGTGCTTCAGGCCATTTCCGTCTTGGCACCATGTTTATATTCACGGCAGCTCTGTGAGCAAAAAAGAGTCGAGCACAGAGATTTGCTTCTAATTTATAAGGCTTTAAATAGCTTCCGGTGTGAAGCAGAAGCGCTTCCGATTGAACGGATTTAAATACAGTGTTGGGGTTATATAAGAAAAGTGTGACAGACAGACAGATAGACGGAAAGTGAAATCACATAAACTCGACGATCTAATAAAACGTACAAACGGGTGCTGTGTAGACCGACAATATGGAATATCTAAAGTCATTAAGTAGTTATAAAAATAGTTATCGAATTTGTTCAGAATTCATGTAATCACGCTAAAAATGAAGCTTAATTCTTGCGCGATGAAATTGTTTTGAAACAAAACTTTTTTGCTTAAAAAATAGTCAGAAACTCAAGTAAAGCAAAATGAATATTAATTCACAATAAAATAACGAGCCTCCCAAATGCTAAATGCATGGGGAAATGGGTTTTCAGCCCCCCACATGCTAAATGCATTGGAAAATGGTTTTCCAGCCCCCTAAATGCTAAATGTATGGGGAAATGGTTTTCCAGTCCCCCAAATGCTAACTGTATGGGAAAAGGCTTAATAATAAAGCGACGGATTTTTAATGCAAAATGCCGGACTTTTTTGCCGGACTTGGAAAAAAAACTTCTGCCGGATTTTAAGTTTTTTTTCTCAGGACTTTAAATTATTACTGCCGGACTATAATTGGATATGCCGAACACAACGATTCCTAGTTTTCCATAGGAAAATGGTTTTCAAGCTCTTGTTTCTTCAGCTATATATTTGTAACTAAGTGTTTATTATTTAAAAATTACGTTTATTCAATTCTCCGAGTCTTCCTGGTGTTTTGGAACCAAGTCGACCAAAATAGGATTAGTCCTAACCCAAAGTCCAAATCCAGGATACTGTTGCATGTTGTACGCCGGGCATGGCTCCACTTTGAAATTCAATAAAATCTCAAAAATTGTCATTTTGAGAATATCCTGTCCCAGTCTGTTTCCAGGACAACCTTTTGGTCCATGTCCAAAAGCTCCGAAAGCATACGGTTTAAGATTGTTCTTTGCTTCGGGTAAAAAACGTTCAGGTTGAAACAGCTCTGGGTTTGGGAAATATGTTGGATTGTGATGCATGGGCCAAAGACTAATTTCAACTGGCATACCCTTAGGAATTCTAATACCAAGCTCTGTATCCTTCCAATCCTTCACGCACACTCGTTGGAGACGATTAAATAATGGTAAAATTCTAAACGTTTCCATAAGACAGGCGCTGAGGTAAGGAAGCTTCACAATTTCATCCAACTCTGGATGCCCATGTTTGGTTTCAAACAACTTCTGCACTTCTTCAACTAATTTCGCCATTGATTCGGGACATTTCGCCACAAAATAGAAAAATGTAGCGAAAAAAGTGGGTATACCCTCGTACGTGGATAAAAAGATTTCGAATATTTGAGCCATTACAGTGGCTTCCGTGATTCCAAGCTTTTTATATTCTTCGGACTGAACTCGATCCATGGTTTCCAAAAGGACATGGATCATGTCACTTCCAGTCTGATTCCTTCTCCGTTGTGCTCCCAGAACTTCTGAAGTGATTTGAATGAATTCGGCAATGCATTCCTCCGGCACGAACGGTATTGCAAATGGACCTGGGGAAATGAGTTTTCCAAGGAACGGAAATACATCTGCAAAATAAATTACAAATATCGAGGATTTCTTTAATTTTTTTTAAAAAAAGGGCCTAATTCTAGAGTACAAATTTGTACGTTATAAACGTAATAAACATATTGCCGTAGGCTCGGATGTTCGACCGTTTCATTCCTCAAATCAACGCTCATATGTAATTATTATGATATCATAGATTATGATTGTGATGAATATGATCATAGATTATCATATATTATATATCATAGATTATGTCATTAGGCATATAATCATTATAAACTTAGCTATGTAAAATCAATGAGTGAACTTGAAGATCATTTCCGCTGCACTTGTTTATCTTTCATCTATTATTTTACCATAGCTATTGCAAGCGGCTATCGCTTGAAAGGAATGCATTAACACAGATCTATTAAGGGTACATAAATTCAGTATAACTACTGATGAAAATGAAAACTTAAAAATTATTTAAATCTGAATTGGTCAACTTTAAGTTCACACTCGTACTAGTACAGTAACATGCCGGTATTTTAGCATGAGAACAAGTCCAGACCTAGCTTACGTCGCGTCAGCTTGACGGTGAAGTTCAAATATTTGAACTTTTGGTAGCGTCATACGCCGAGTGACGTGCGACGCCGCGTGTCTAGTATAAAAGTTCACTTGACTCTTACGCCGCGTCAACAAAACGCGATGAGAAGTAGGGGCGGAGTCGCGTCATTGTGACGCGCCGCTGACGCTCAGTATAAAACCTGCCCTACGGCGTAACTGCGTCCATTACGTGACCCGCGTCACCAGTATGAATAAGCATTTACTTACATCCAATTGTCTGCCTATAATCCGGAGGAATCGGAGCCGAGTTGACGAACAGGGATTTCATTACTTTAATGAATCTATTATCAGAATTCTTGCGATCATCAAACTGTATTCCAAGGAAAAGCAGACAACAAAGTTCGATGGTGAGTGGTGACGCAAAACTAGAACGTATGAATTCAGATAACAAATTATGATACGTAGTTAATCATTTTACAGTTATAACAATTGTTATTGGGTGTTACTCTCGGAGATCAACGGTGGTCCTTTCTTTGGTGGAATGTTTTAGGTCGCGGATATATTTGTCTATCAGACTCTTCGATGACAGGTTCATCGTTTTAATTCGCCCAATTGACAGCCCTTTATTAATCCTGGCACGCAGAATTTTCCAATTTTCTCCAAGCTGAAAGTCCACGAACTCCAACACCATTTTGTCATACAGTAGTTCCCATTTGATCCGATCTGAGAAGTATTCGTAGTCCTTCACTAGAATTCTTTTCACGAGGTCGGGGTCACTCACAAAGACCTTTGGCTGTCGTCCTTCATATACCTGAGACAGAGGGTGCAACGGTTTACACAATTTGGAATACGTAAATATAGCGTAACTGAATTATACTACGATTTACCCCGTAAATTGGTCCATATTTCCAGACCCTTTGTTGATCCACGATATGAGCCAATTCCTTGTATCCGTACGGATTACTTCCCAGGAAAAAATGTGGTGGAACGACAGGAAACCCTTGTTTCTCTAATATTCCGTAATTCCATCGGGCGTATATCAATAAAATAAAAATCAAAAGCAATAAAATAGCGACCAAAATCACAGGAATTGTCCACATATCTTTGCTGTAGTATTGAAATATTTTGAACTTTGTAAACTTAAAGCTACCATATTCTATGAATCTGAATCGAATTATTAAAATACTAAAGCTTAAATGGAATAAATAGAGCTCAAACCAGATGAGACTTCTCATTAAATTGATGAGTCTCATCGGAGATGGCTGCACCGACTTAATTGCTCACAAACCAGAGCGATCCAACTTCTTGTGATTAGATTAAGTTGTATACAGAAGATAACGCTAGCAGGATACAAATATCTTACTAGGGCTAATTACAGGTATCCTAATGGATCACAATATACTTAATTATTCCAATAGAATAAGTATTACGATTACTTAATGACAATTTCATTTTTTTTCATTTCCCGGATGCTCTGCTGAATGAAGTTTTAATTTGAACTACCATTAGTAAACAATGGGATTGATAAGTATTATTAGTGGATAGCATGCAAATCATTTCAGAGATATAACTGTAATTAGTAATCGGGTGATATGTGTACCATTACGTTCTACTTAGTTCGTACAAGCTCGTTATCCATAGAGCCGGAGCGACATTAAAATTGACATGACTATCAATATCCATATTCTCGGAATTAATATTTTTGTCTCGAATTCTGGTTGGAAACCATATCTATGAGAATTCAGGGTTCCTTTTTTCAGCTTGTTTTCTATGTACATGTTAGCTAGGGGTTGCTATGCTAATGCTTAGTACCAAGAATGGACGTTATGTTTTGTATATTTGAACTACGGAATACTTAGAAAGTTGTTATACGAATCACAATCTTGACATCAGAAGAGGTTCAGTATTGGAAAAAATTTCTATAACGCTACGTCATTATCACGACTATTTATAGCAGACCAATTCATAGCAGCGAATATTCATAGCGGTGTCAATTCAGTGCGAGCATTTATAGCCCAAGCCGTTACAAGTGAATGTAACGGCATATCCGTTCATGACGAATGTGTTTGATATGATGATATTACCTGATTGAGGTTAGGGCAGGGTAAAATGTCGGCACCACAGGATTCTGACGTGGGTAATCGGTAATGTAGCCTCCGAACTTAATTTAGGAAGGTGTCACTAGAAGGTGGCGAGGAGTTGACGTAGTCCTCAGAACTTCTGATTGTGAGTGCAGATTACCGGTGTGCATTACCATTACCTACCTGTCATAATGTTTATGGCACTTTTAATTTTTTTCCTTAATCACTCATTTGTCAATAATTTCGTCCCTCCCAGACATATTCGTTTGAATACATATATAGCATCTTTTACAAATACTCTGCCGATTTTAAAAATATTTTGCGCTTTCGAAGGCTTTCACATCTTGGTTTTTTTTTAACTGACTAGCAAGTACATTTTGCTTCTGAGTTTTTAACTGTGTATGAAAAATTGTGTGCTTATAAAAAATTCATCACGCAACGATTTTGATTTATTTTGATGGGAAATTCACGTCAGCATTGTTTCCAGATATTCATTGATACGTTTTGAATGTTTATACCCATATTTTCATTCGTGAGGTTTTTTGACAGATTCTGAAAGAAAACAATTTAGTTGGTAGGTACTTCAGACAATTTTCATCGAGCAAGGATTTTACTAAGGTTCTCACTGCGGACTGACTTTTCTGCGATAAATGAGGCTTTAAATCCTCAACTGTCGACAGAGGGAAGGACGGACAGCCAAGATGATCCCATAATTACGTTTCATTGATTTAAGCAAAAATGTAAAGCTAAAAAGAATCTATGAATAACATTATGATATTTTCAATCAAATCCGGTCAAACTTTCTTGTCCAAAGTCCAAAGCTATCGAAAATCGCGTTTTGGTCCCGTTTTGGTCCCTCTCATTAGTTTCAATAGTGGTTCAAATCCTGTAAACGGTCGTCGTAGGGTTTAACTTCATGGAAAATAAGGTTTTTGGAGATAGTAACAAAAGATATGTCTGCGGAAATGAGTTATGGATGGTAATTATTAATTTGACTTTTAATTTATGTCCTCTAATTACTTTCATGCATTGGTACTTAAGCTTTGATGAGGAGGACCCATTCATCACTGACTTCTACATATCGGTGAGGACCTGTGCATTACTCAGAACCTTGAAGCCTCAGTTCAGGTAATTCATTTTGAGTACATAAGTACTCGTATCTCTTCTATAGCTGAGGACCTCTGTCACGCAACAGAATTAAATACAACCTACACTGCGCAGTATTGCAACAATTCTACGGCTTAAATGGGCGCTCTGTCGTGTGCTTAGATGTATTAATATAACTTTCGTTATATGAGCCTACTAAATGTTAGGTTAGGTTAAGAAGTAACTATGAATATGAATACTTAATATACTCTTGAATTATTCAGAAACTGTTGAATCACGAGTTGAACAATGCCAATTGAAGTGGTGCTCAGCGCTCAAAAAACCTCTGTGCCTGAACTCAATGCTTTTAAAGAGGATACGCTAGAAAAGCTGAACAAACGACATGCTTCTCTGTCTACACCTGGGAAGGTGACGTATTGATTCCAATTTGGTTAACGCTTTGGTCAAAGTATGAAGTCATGTCACAATAACAATATTGCTTTCAACTCCCTACTTTATTTGTGTAGGTTCTGAGAGAGGCAACCCTGGATGGACTGAAGGAATATATTGAATCTGGAAAATGTAAACAAGTCATTGTCATTGCTGGGGCGGGGATGTCTACATGTAAGTAGTTACAAAATGTAACATTTATCATTTCATTACATTTCCATTTCAGGACCATGGTTTTTCATTATCCAACACAATTACGATTCATATAGATACTTAAAAAGTATATGATTTTGATGTTTTATTCTTAAAATGTCAGCCGCTGGAATACCGGACTTTCGTACTCCAGTAACCGGAATCTATAACGTCATTCGGGACAAATACAAGTTTCAGAAACCCATTCTGATGTTTGAAGTGGAAACCTTTCGGAGGAATCCTATTCCCTTCTACACACTGTTCAGGGAAACTATGTTCAACCCAGTCCACGTTGGAAATTCTGGTTAGCGTTCTACAATTATATTGGTCAGTTTTAGTTCCCATATCGACTGGTGTATTGAAGTACGAATATTTATACTGTATTCAGATTAATTAAAGTTAGTTCTCACTAGACAGCCCTGGTTAACCAGGTTTCTGGTGTTCCAAAGCCGTATCACACTTGTAGTTTGATCGAATATTACGCGAGTGAGAAGACTAACCTTAAACACATCCTAACAAGAGTATAATCAAACACACCCTTAGGTCCAACGGTTGCACACCATTTTGTCAAATTGCTTCAGGATAAGGGACTGCTTCTTCGCCATTACACTCAGGTTAATGGCGGTTTTTACTTGCTCGTATCTACCGTAGTATTTTGAGCAAGAATAAAAAATATGCTATTTAAAATCAATAATGTTTAACAGAATATCGACGGACTCGATCGCAAGGCTGGGGTGTCGAAAGAGTTGCTTATGGAAGCCCATGGCTTCTTCGAGGACTGTTTTTGTACGGGATGTCGGAAACGGTACCCGTTTGATTGGTTTAAAGGTATAGCATGGATTTATTGTTACGAATTACTGACAAATTCATGAACTTTTTCCGTGACCTTTCCAGAGCAAACCATGCATTTTGACGCTCCGTATTGTACTGAGTGCAAGGACGTTGTCCGACCCGATGTGGTCTTCTTCGGTGAGGACCCGCCTCCTGAGTTCTTCCATTCTGTCAAGAAGGACTTTGGGAAGTGTGATCTTTTGATTATAATTGGCACGTCTCTGACGGTGGAGCCTTTTTCGTCACTCGTCGATCAGTAAGTTCCATCTAAGCAATAATTTACCTAATTAAAGTAGCTTTTGACGGGGGTTAAATTACATTATACCTATGTACATATGATATTTATATATTTTATTTTCAATTAGTGTTCCCGATAGCTGTCCACGCGTTGTAATTAATCGTGAGAAGGTTGGGGTCGTGGACGAAGCCGCTATGATTAAAAAATTCGAGCATTTGATGTCCAAGAATGAGTTTGCGGTTGATGGCGCAAGGTTGGCTTCAAAGCTCGCACCGGTCACTGGACTCAATTTTGATCATCCAAGCAATCGTGACGTTGCCCTTACTGGAGATTGTGATGCTGTCGTAAGTCAGTTGGCTGCAAGTCTAGGATGGAAGGAAGACTTGCAGAATCTCATTGACGCGAGTCGATCGTCCAAATAAATTTGGCCCTACAATTGCATGTAGCCCAATATCTGAACTTCTAATATCCGTGTCAGTAGTCCACGTTACGAGCAATAATACTTTCTAATGGAAAAGGTAGGGTCAAATCTAAGGCATTTATCGATGGATAAGTAGAAATACAAAAAATAACTAGTAAACACTCTCAAGTAGAATAGAATTAAATAAATATTGGAAAATAAATAGCAACTGGTTGTGGTGAATGGAATGTGCACAAATTAAGAACAAAAATAGACTCCTAACACGGAAGCTGG
Organism: Ceratophysella denticulata; assembly: GCA_034694925.1. Classification (NCBI taxonomy): domain Eukaryota; kingdom Metazoa; phylum Arthropoda; class Collembola; order Poduromorpha; family Hypogastruridae; genus Ceratophysella; species Ceratophysella denticulata. The sequence continues at coordinate 9,684 of JAQFYT010002945.1, forward strand.
AGCATATATTTGCGCCTATCACAAAATAAGTCGCACGATTACATCTGCAATTAAAAAATCTCGCTCCAATTCGTGGTTAACTATTTGAACTGAAATCAATCAGTTCAAATAGCCGTCAATGAGTCGTTATTTCATTCCTTCATAAAGTGCCTTTCCTTTCCTCAGAAAATCGTGATTTTAAATGGAAATAATAAAGTTTACTCAAGTCAAAGTATCAGAATGCAATACTTTTAAAATAAAACATTCGAAATAACGTTAACTTGTAGATTTTCAAAAAGCATCAGTGGGTTTTATAAAAAATCAGACACACAGAGAGGCAAGAATACTAAAGTACACGTTTCAGTTTAATTCCTGCTGTATGTATTGAAGTAGCATGAAAGTAGCACACCAGTAAAGCCTTAAATCAAGGATTAATGTTCTAACAAGAAGAGCAGAAATAGGGAAAGTCGGTCAAATTGTCGAAAACCCGTTTGTCGAAATTTCGGAAAATGTGCATAGGGAAAACAAAAAAAACGCAGGTCAATTTGTCGAAAAATGATAACCCAATTGTCGAAAAAATTTATATAAAAGTGACCATAATTATCAGTGTCAAAAAACAAAAAATAAATGTAGTTCAATTAAAATCACAAAATCAGGAACATGAAGTGTTATTCTAGTTATCCAGTTACGTCCTCATGAGGCAGGTAACGCTGGAGAATGCAATAATGGTAATATAATTAACATACATACATATATGTATAGTTATGAATATGAATAAATATGACTAACAGTTCACGTACCTGAGCTGATAAACTGACATCCTTAATCCCGACTGCCATAAGATGTGCTGCTGGTAACTCAGGAAACTGCTTCACTGAGTCCCGGAGCCTACCCCTCGCCATTTCCGCTTCCGTCCTATCAAAATTCGGTTGGTGAGTCGAATGAACACTCTTGGTCCAGTGATTCTTGCCTTGTTTCCAAGTCCCATCCGGATTTCTAGTGTATTGTGCCTTGCAGATATTCCGTTGGTCACAGATAAAATACCAAGTGTCACCTTTTTTACCACTAAACACTTTGTTTCGCGTATATGTATAACCGCAGCATGAGAGTTTACTGGTTACTTTGCCCTTATAGTTACAAGTATACAAGTTGTGCTGAGAAGCCATTTCAAATTAAAAACAGTAGCACTGTCACAGAAATAATGTGTGTTCGGCTCTAGTCTAAGCTCTACCGAAGTTCTGAGCTGTATTTACCTTTAAATCTTATCTTTTAAGATAACTGTTTTTTTTTCCTACCCGATTGTCGAAAAAATGGTGGGGAAAAGGATGAAAAAATGATGAAAAAAACTACTTTTTTTCGACAAACGGGTAAAAAACTTTCACGATTCATTTTCCCCATTTTCCCCAAGTTTTCGAAAATCGGGATTTCGAGAATTTGACCGACTCCCGTTGAATCAATGACAGGATGAAGCCGGAACCTAACGGAAGTCTACATGTAAGCTAACAGGCGTTGGGCTGGTAATACTGCCTTAAGCGCTAAAGTCGATGTCAATACCAATTTGAGTAAAATCTTTAATACCTTTGTCAGACTGCTAAATTAATTTTTCGTACATAAAGCTTACAGAGGCTGTGTTAGGTTTTGGTTGTACTGCTTTGGTTTAAAGAAAAACTATAACGTTACATTGACTATACAATGGCTACATTAAAATATTAGTATACCTATATGCATGGTTAAATTATTAGCTGCAAGGATTTTTATAACATTCATTCGAAGTTCCGGTTGGCGAAAAATTTCACCTAATCCAACTTCATCCAAGATGCCCTGCTAATAATTTTTGGACGCATCCTGTCATAATCATAATATCAAATTAAGTACGAGGTGGTTTTGTCGTTAAATTGAAAATAGGGTGGCATGGTGAAGTCGGACAGGTGCGACGTATCTTGTATCTTGTATATGAAGGAACTCCAATCGACGTTTCACATTTTATACCGGAGTACCCCATACTCAGGGATTAGTGAAACTAATAACTAAATGTAGTACGCGACGAGCGCTACCTCTATCCACAC
>JAQFYT010002946.1:0-11726 GCA_034694925.1 Ceratophysella denticulata
TTTATTTACTTACTTAATTTTCTCCTTGTTACTTTGTTATTATTATATTGTGGAAGGATGAATGAAATAAATTAATATAAATTTGAAAATATTTCCTAATTTACAGAAACATGATCCAATTACAAATAGAAAAAGATCCAATCACAAATAGAATTGGGTGCCAATTTAAGTAGCCTAATTAAAACAACTTTTAGTCTAAACTTTTTAACAACTTTCATACAATGTTTTCATCTGTATCCTGGATTTTTAAACCTAACCTAACCTAATTACACTTAATCTACCCTAAAAAGTCACAAAGTCTAGCCCACAAAGTCTAGCATAGCTAGCCTGACCTTTCATCACATGAATCAACAAACTAATTTCGCTAAAATCAATGATTACTGATTTTTTAGGTAAAAATTTAATAAAAAGTTTAGGCAAATAGTTGTTTTAATTGTTTTAATTGTTTTTATATTGATTAAAAAAGATTTGTACGTACGGTCGGCTCGTGGAACATATAATAACTAAATATGAGTCACTAAATACTGTTCATAAGCTAAAGACCATTTACTATATCAGGAAAACTTCATGTATATTTAACGTAATAATATATTTGATATGTTAAGTCTTACATATTTCATACCTAAACGTTTTCCCTGAACTGGTCTGAATTTTATATTGCTCCTGTCTTTGAAATTACAAGTTGTCTAAATCTAGTAATAATAATAATGTAATATACCTACATTTATTATTCTTTATTACTGTCAAAATATGTTCAAACCCATCGTTAATCATATTTACAGCCAACAAAACGAAACTATCAAATATCGCAAATATCCAAATATGCATAACCTTGAGCTGTGTATATTCGTATTTGCTTGGGTAATACACTAGTAATAGTATGTATACAATACAACAGAATAAAGGTCGTGTTTTGATATCAGGAATATCAATTTATTCTATTTTGTGGAAGCGGAAACAAAAGTTAAGCGACCACATACTATTACTCATATTCGGGTGGTAAAACAAGTTACAAACTATATTACATTAGGTATTTACCAATTACCAATACAAATTAAAAGACATATTATTTGGAATGCGAGTTGGCTCTGAGCGTTACGGCCCAGTCTCCTACACTGCGAGAGCGCCCTTGTGGTATGGTGTGTAAGGTTTACCTGTATCTGGTCTGAAATAAAGCCAGTAATACACATTGAGCTTCGACGGGTGTATGGAGCAGTGGACATATGAAGCAAGGAGTCAACATCAATTTCCATATCAGGCTATAATGTTAACAAGCACTACCTAACAGTATGTATAAACTACAATATCACTATACAAACATCAACAAACTGTAGTTAGTATTATTAGTCTATACAACACACAAATTCAACTATTTATGAAATTATGTCTGTAAAACCTCTTCTATTGATTAGCCTGCGGGCATGTCAAATAAACTGATTGATTGATTGATTGATTACTCATATGTGTCTAAATAAAACGTTGAAATCCTTACAACTAAGATGGCGTTCCTCTTCCGTATTTTGGTAGTATCGTCGCAACGCTATTTATTGGGGTCCTTTTACTGCTTCCACAAGTTTAGTTGTTATAACTAATTACAACAGAAATAATATAGCTAAACGTAATTTGTAGAAATATCAGAGCTGTACTCCGTTTAATTATATAAAAGCTTCCGATTTTAACACCGAAAGGCTGACAGGACCCCAAGACAGTGCCAACACGTTTCCTATCCAGGATATTTGCAGTTTTGTATGTTTCTTTGAGATTCAGAGAAACTTCGGTTGAGTAGTACAGAATCCGAGATGTGTGAACAAGCAAGAGGCCAAGGAATCCAGCTGTAAAAAATGCTAAGGCATAGAATAAGAACATTGCCAGCAACGGAAGTCTTCCAAGAAATACAATGGCGACGGATGCAGCGAAAACGTAGACAGAGCTCATAGTCAACTTAAATACTGGTAGGAAAAATGTTCCAAAGCAATTCATGTAAAGCCCGTTCAGTATTCGGAATTGATTCATGGTCTTGATTGTATCATCTACTTGTCCAATGGCTTTGGAATCCCTACAAGAAAGACCAAACCAAAGTGCATAAAAATGGTATGGTCTGCTTGTGCTGAGTTTGCAGGTTTAGACATTCTGGGCATGATATAAAAAAACTATGTAAATCATTGAATATTCCAGGCAAACAAAAGTTGTGCATGTTTTCTGGGGAAATTGGAAGATTGGTTCAATATTTTTGGGCGTTTCAGGGAACTAACTGCCTAAACTTACAGAAAAATTAAATCTTCGAAGAATCGCAACATCTTTTCTTCGTTTCCGCAGTCTTATTAAACTATAAATTGCATACTTACCGTTTCAGAATACTGAGAGCAATACTGGACATGTAAATATAGTTGACATTGAGCATGAACTCGGAAATTACAAGTCCCCAACAGCGACACATGAACAGAAATTCCCAGACACACATGCAGCATTTCACAACCTGCGTTTGCAACGGTATTGGTACGTAGTAATATAGAAAATAGCGATGTGTTGGGAAATTCCAGAAGAGACAGACGTAAGACAGGGAATGAAAGAAGCTGTTCACCACAAGAAATGCCATCAGAATGTCCAGATTTCGGTAAAAGTTACCCAATGTTCCATTGTTTAATTGTAACCCGTCTGTAAAATTTATAACATTTACAGTACACTATTTCAAATGCAAAGGATGTCCTTTCATCCACGCAATTTCTACCGCATGAAAAGTATGTGAATTACTTACCACGGAATATTCTGCTAAGTCGAAGAAGCATATTTTCCAAGTACAAAATATCTTCCATTTGATTAAGGAAATGAAAATTGACGACAAAAACTATGGAATTTGTTACATTGAAAATTACATGGAAAAGCTGTGGAACAACAGCATTGCTTTCTTGATATTCCGTGTGATAGTGAAAGAGACTCCACCAGATTAAAACAAAGTGACAGAATGACCCATAGGAGAGTAATTTCCAAATCCGATAAACGGATTTACTGTTTGTTAGTTGAATAACATTAAAGTCATTTTCCGTTTTTGAACTGTTGAAATAAAACGGTATTATTTTGACGGAATAATAGAAATTAAATATGTTTGCAGTTTTAACAAACGCAGGTATTTTGACTGACTTCATTGCTTGTAGATTTGGTTCTATTAGGCAGTTAAGAAATATATACAGTGAATTTCGTAAAACAGTATGCAGTCGTAATACCAAAGCAAATATCATTTGCTGAGTAATCAAATACTGCTGATACAAGGCTATTTAAATACACAAGGCAATGCACACAGATGCTTTCAGAAATTGATTAAAATACTATGTACAAATCTTGATGGAATCAAACCAGTTAGGAAGTTCTAATTTTCAGTGCATGACAGTATATATTCAAACAGATATTTGTCAACCGATTGTTTAGGTAATACTTGGTTAGAAGAATTCGATTATGATTCCGTAATAACACGTCTGATATTGTTATTTAAAATATCTGTAGTTAATTTATGGTATTCATTTTATATAACCTTTTCTCCGCACCTACGCAGCAGTACAAGAGAAATATATTATACTAGAACTAGACGTTATTCGAAATTGTCCTTGTCAAAGACGACTCAAAAAAATCAATGAAGAACCTTATGTAAAACAAAAGTAAACTAATGAAGGGCTTAGATAGAAATCATTATTAGTAATTGTCGAATTGTGCAAGAAACATATAGGATGTTTAGAATAATTCTGAAATACTAAATATAGAATCCCTCAAGTAACATTAGGTATAATATTCTTAAATGAATAATTTCATTCAAATTGTAAACTTTAGTGTTAAGAATATTTTAATTGATGTAGATATGAATTCAAATAATTAGAATGTTGGCTTTCATAATCGATTATCATACATTTCTTTAGTAACTTAAGACATTATTCGAAGAACGAGAATGTTATGCAGATAAAGTATACGTTCCTTTCCTGTTGCTATCGAACCTAAACTTAAAGGCTATATTAGCTTATATTTATGAAACCACCGCTATAAGTTGGCAATACAAAAATTAATTTAATTTCAATGTGCCGGTGTGGGGCTTGTGTACATATTATTCCGGCATAAAAGCAGATTATTCCGACAAATAGCTATGTTTAGCCGATAATTGGAGAAATTTATTTTAAAATCTAAAATCCATTAGAGTTTCAACTGGGGAGACTGGTAAATATACCTTACATATACTGTACAACTGTTAGTTTGTAGCTTTTGAAAGCGCCGATATGTGAATCATTAATTTAGACGGTTCTGTAATTGTTTATTAACGTATTATTTTTTCCAGCAATTATAGATGTTTACATGGAATTTCTAATTCGAATGACGTTATGTAAAATTTAAATTTTAATTATATTTAACTATATATATGCCATCTAATACCAATATCAAGTCGATTATACCCCACGTGTACTGAATATGATATGTTACTATGATTGGTTGATTTGAATTTTGGCAAGGTATTAGAAATAATATTTTACGAAGTAGTAAATTTTCGTTTGCATATGTTGCAGCGGACTAGTAACACTCATGTTCTATTTAAGCATCAAGAGAAATCTATATCAGTTTTGTATTAAATATATGTAGATGAATCTATCATTTGCAAATGCCTAGTAGTATGAAATATAGGTACTGTAATTTAGCTACTGTATCCTAATGTAACAATTGAATTGAATATCAAGCTACCATACAGGACCCATATCCTATTAGCGATATGAAACTAAATTAAGGCTATAAATTTAATTTCAAATCCCAAATCAATAGTACAAATTGAAATAACATCATTAAAGTACATGGTTGGATTTTAAAATTTAGCATCAACAATACTATTATATATTTTAATTACAGATATACTTACGCTAGAAACCAACACAAGCCCTGCCTGATACTGCTAAAATAGCTTCACTACTGTGGCTGGACTTTCCGTTGATACCATGTAATTCTAACGCTTAAGTTAACAGGCTGCCCTTTGTAACTTAGTCCACCTACCAACATAGGCTTATCATTGAGTTCTTTCTTCACTATATCCCGAATGCTCAAATCTGAACATGTCATTTGTTTACCTGGAGAATTAGAATCATAGACTCCTTTCTTGTCCCAGACACAGAACTCAATGATGCCATCCATTTCCATTGGTTCCTCAAATTTTTCGTTCCAGTATGGCGTATTGATATGAGTGACTGTCTTTGTCGTGTACGTTCTACTCGCCTCAATCGACCTACTGGACTTCCAAATTCTGATTCTCACATACGCCTCTCTTTTAACAGGAAATATCTGTAGACGCCATTTGGTCGGTAAATCGGCTTTAATTACTGTGATAGTGGTGTACCCCTGCATGTTCTTCTGAGTAGCAACCAATGGAATTGGAGCAGAGTAAATCAACGCAGTAACTTCTTCGCCTAATTTCAACAATTTGAGAGGATCGCCGAAGGCTTCGTCGTTTCGTTTCTGTAATGATACCAGCATATAATCGATTTCGGACAGATTAGTTTCCACTCTGAGCTGTCGTATTATTTGCAGTTGCTCTTCGAGATCGCGAACGTAGGCACGACCAAGATGTACTTGCGTAGCAGCGTCTAGAGCTCTAGATTTGGCTTCGTCTTCAACGAGTGAGCTGATGGGAATCAGGTTACCGGAGAAGAGCTTAGGACTTTCTTCCACGGTTACAAGCCATTTCTCAATGTTGCCTGCACGAGCAAGACTAATATTACCTCCGTAAAATACTTTCTTGGTAACGCTTGACAAAGCATCCCTATTCAATTCCTCATTGTTAGAGCTACCAGTACCAATTCCAGTGGATAATTTAGTACCTGCATTATTAATTGGAACATCCGCTTTTAGGCTAAACCCATTTTCTATGCTGTTGTGCGAGTCATATACGTTTCCATAAAACTCTGTGGAATTCTGAATAAACCCACCAAACTTGGCAAATGCAAAATAATGTGTTCCAAATTGATTGATAACATTCATGTAGCCTGCCGGATTTTCAGTGAAGTTATCGGGAAGCGTACGGAGGAGGTTAGAAAAATCGTCATGCGGAGTTAAGACGCCTGAAGCAGAACTTGCGCTAAAGTCAGCTTTCCTAACCACATGAGCTATTTTAGCTTCAAAAAGCGAGGCGTTGGTAGAGATGAAGGAGTTTCTCATATCTTTGTACCAAAGGCTTGCGGAGAACATTCCAACAATGTACTGTAAAATCCCAAAGTCCAGAGCCATTTGTTTCTTAAGGTCCTCGGATCGTTTCTCGGTATGACGGGTGAAACTATAGGATGAGCTATGTTCTGGAATAAGGAAATCAGAACATTGGTGATTTAAAATATTTAAAACATAATGCATGGTACAGATAATCGAAAAGAATTACCTGATACAATTTCATAAGCCGAAGGCTTAACTTGATCAGGAAGCTTGACCACGAGCCCATTTCCAAGTCTCTTGGAATATCCCGATTGGCATGTCAGCTTTATGACCTGCCTCACAAATCCAGCACTCTGTCGTAATTCAGCTGGCGTCGTTGGAAACACGTCTAGTTTGGTTATGTCAACGCCTCTCGCCATTGAAATAATATCAACAGGCAGGTCGTCACAATTTGCGTTAGCTTCGCCTTCATATTTCTCATTAACGAATTCAAATTCAAGTTTGTCGAGCTTGTTTTGCTCCTGGATTCCAGAATTTGATAAACTGTTCAAATTATATTTGAGAAAATTATTGGCTTCACAATCTTCATTAAAAATTGCAAATTGAAAAGATGGTATCAAATTAAAGGCTATACAGAAATATATGCGATTCTAAGAGGTTACTACAAAGATTCGAATAAATGATAAGGCGTATTCTTGCAATACAAAAATAACTACATATGTAACTTCAAATAGAGGGAGTTTCCTTATCCTAATAAGTATCCTCATTTTTTTAAAGACAAAAGATCTAAGGTACTTCTACGTATTTGAACTGAAGTATTAGTAGAACATTGTAGTACAAAGTGAGAAGCAGAAATTGGCGATCCGTTTGCATGGCCAACCACGCTGTATATCTAAGCCTTCGATCGTGAGATCTGCATCTGAGTCTGGACTGGATAGGGAATCTGACAAGTGTGTTTGTCCAAGATATAGCGAGAAGACTCAACCAACCCACCACCAACTCTTCTGCCAAAGCAGTTTCGGGTCAATCTTAGTGAACTACGCCCAAGGATTTCAAGTTCTGAATGACTAAACGCACAGACCTGCAGTTTTTTGCTATCGCTTCCCAATCGCATGGGCTACAAATGCCAGAAGCCAAAATATTAATTTTTGCGTCCTGGCCGTAGTAAATCGAGATTATTACCAGACCTGATTTTTGATAATTAAAAGTAACTACCGCCTATGAGACAAAATACAAAATTTGGGCTCCTGGCATTTGTAGCCCATGCGATTGAGAAGCGATTGCAAAACCCACAGGTCTATTCGATTAGTGATTCTGAAGTTGAAATCCTTCGCGTAAACACGTTTCTTGTAAAAATTTAACATGTGGGTTGAAGTAAAATACTATCTTAAGGTAAGTATTTAGAAATTAGCAGAAAAAAACGATTAAGCATGAAATTTACTTCAAGCAGCCACGGTTTTACCGGGCGGTGCGAGTGGATTAAATTGGGAAATCAAATGTGAGTTTGAAAATTCTAGGTAAACCAGAACTTACCCGATTATGAATAAGCCGGCCAGACCGATAAGACTAACCGCAGCACCAATAATAATGTAGCGACGACGGTTGTTCGTTAACACGTTTTGATTATTCATTCGAGTCATGCTTTCAGTGTCATTTTTTTCGTCCAGGAGCGTCTTAAAAGAACTCATTTTGGCGTTACTTCTAACTTCTCACTGAAAAAAGTTATACTGTAATGTTTTTTTATAATAAAACTAACTTTTAAAACTATAATTATGTTTTCCAGAACCGAACAAACCACAACTATTGCTTCTTATTCGGGAAACGAATTAAGTAATGGGCTGAGTATTACAAATATCCAGATTTTATATCTTCAATGATATTCGCTCGCGCGCACATAGCCTTCCCTGGAACACAAATAAAATAATGATTTATAATATATCCTATGTTTGCTGCTTAGTGAGTTGTGTGTTGTGTAGGTACCTATACAAAAGCATAACAAAGAGCAAATTTTACAACAGTAGTGAAAGCATCTGAAAACACAGCCTAATCTCAATCTATTTCATTTTCATACATTATAATTGAGATAAGTTCGAGATTCATACTTCCGTCTTTCGCTAGTGTTATGAAATTACTACCCAATGAAAATGATCATTGTGTTTACGAGATTGAACGCTTAGATTTTCTAGGAATCAGCTATCAATTTGTCAATAACTCATATATAACGCGAGTTTTACAGCCAAAGTTTTGAAACAAATATCGTACCTTGGGTTATTTTACGGATTTAGCAATACAAATCTAAAATTTTTCTGCAGATGAGTCATTGTTATTTCAGTTTATCATTTATTACTGTCCTACATTTGAACAAAATAAGTATCGAATAGTTACGCGTTAGGCTTTACACGAAACAGATACTTTCGATTTGAATCTCGATAAATGCAAATATTAGTGGCACAAAGCTCGGCTATCGCAACCCCAGTGGCCATTCATTACGGATGGTGGATGGTGTCTCCCTCCGCTCGCCTAAGATACATACGAATACCAAGTGCAAGGATATGTAGCACGAAATTTGGCTCTAGCTAATCCAATGAGTGCAGCCCACTTTGGAGCCAATGAGTGGTTTTTACCTTGAAGCCAATGCATGAGCCGGTTTCCGTGTTTTAAGGACACGAGTTGTACATAGTGGGAACAGGGATATGGAGGCGCTGACTCACATCCCAAAGAACCTTTCACTCTTTTTCTTGTCTGTAGCCGGTTAGGCCAAATAAGGAGTTTTGGACTAGGAACCTTTTCTCTTTTTTGGTGCTCCGTGCTACAGAGTCCTTGCTAGTATGTTCGGCTGTATGACCGACACGGCCGTGGCAAGAATTGGTACTGAATGCCCAGTGGCACAGACAACTGTCTCGGTCTGTCCACTCTTGATACTATACGTATCGGGATGAGGAATTAATTTCCCTGGCTTGGCAAACGTGGTGGGAAATTACCTGGTATTCCCATAAGCCAGAAGGCGTTGTAGTTGGTGGGTCTGTGCTTCCAATGAAGATTGTTGGGCATTAGCATTGGGAAGAATGCAAAAGACGGTGATGTTTGTCAAAGCCTTAGACTCGCTTATCTCTAACCACAACCGAGTTCGAGTGAAGAAGGTAGAAGTCTGGAGACGGTAGTTGGCGGAGGCCGAAGCGATAAGATAGCCGAATCATTGGGGTTAATCCATATATATATATATATATATATGGTTATATTATACATACCCTGGGTTAATCGAAATTGTCTGGCTGCTGCATACTGAAGACGTCTACCTGAATAGATAGAGGGTGTACCTTGCTTCAAAAGCTCTATGCTGGGGCAAGTTGGAGATCCCAGTGAACTCTCCGTGAAAAGAGTTCATGTTTGCCATTCTCCTCCGTATTCTGGTATGAATATTCACTGGAGTTGTAAAGATTCATGACGGTGAAAAGTCCGAGACCCAGCTATATGTACTTGTCCCCCATAGTCTAATTGTAAGACTCTTACTGCAACAAATACCTCTAATTCAAATCGTTTCAAATAGACGTTAGGTTTTGTGTACTGAGTCCGTAAGTTTCTATGTTACGGCTAATTCAAAAAAATTGGAAAAAAGAAATAAAGGGAACGATTTACAGTCTGTAAGGGCCTCGGCCATTGTATCGGACCATAAACCCAAATAATTTATTATTGAATATTAGTGGCACACGCACACATCATTTACCATTTTTAGTCATTGAAGTGCAAATAGTTGTCCAGCGTTCTCATCGATTAGAAAATCTTGCTTGCTTTGTAAACTACATCACACTAATAATCCATATATTTTAATCCTAGGGGAAAGTAATGAATTCTGTTTGAATCCAGAATTTAGATTTGAAGCGTGCTCAAACAGTATACCTTATTCGCTTAGCCTTCAAAAGTTTATTATTCATGAATGACTCTTCGTAAATAATTGCAAATGTAGCGCTATCATTAGGACCCTCTATCGCGATTTCGATTTCTTTATTTTTGGTAGCGACAAAACAGCACATGTTGTTAGAAGTCACATCGCCGGAGTATCGGCACTTATCAAGAATTCTTTCAATTGTTGGCCATAGTTTCTGGAAACTCCACCTACCGAATATTCAATGCCAAGAAATATGTCTACCGTATTGCAGACATTTGGAGTTAAAAGCAAACCGAATCAGATATAAGGCAACATGTGAATTTCTTTAATATTAAAAATGTTTAATATGTATGTGAACCTTCAGGTACAAACGGCTGTTGTAATCGAATCAAAATACATTTACATATTAAGAAAGCATACTTGTGGTATACATAGAAATCAGATTATGTTTCTATTATTTCGCTGGTTCTAACTTAGCATTTACTTATGTGGCTTACCCTGCTTGCTTTATTTATTATGCAAGAATGAATATATTTAATTGTATTATTATTAGTATTAGTCTTTGGTATTTATTATCTGTTCGATATGGAATCCTTTGAATATAACAAAATAAAGTCAATTAAAAGCTAAATTAATTCACGACTGATTTACTTACATAAACGAGAGGATTACATCAAATAAAAAACCTGCCTGAAGGCAGCTTAGGACCCGAAGGAGAGGATTCTTGATGTTCGAAACTTAATTATACTTAAATAAATATTACAAACGAACGAAAGATTTGATCCGAGACAAAATATTCAACAATGTCTCATGTCATTATGAGATTAAGTCTACCAAATTTTAGACGTAACAGCATCCATGCAGTATGAGAAATACCTATTTTCATAAGCCCGATAACATACCAATATTGGTACGTTATTCGTCTTGGTACTACGTTGACAATTTGAATAAATTAAAATAACTAATTTCGACGTAATATTGGTGGAATAATTTTATTAAAAAAATATTTACAAACGAATAGGCGATTCGATCAGATTCAAAGATATTACCGATGTTCTGTGTCATTATGAGATTAACTCTGCCAAATTATAGACGTACAGCATCCACACATTACGAGACATACCTATTTTCATTATAAGTTTGTGATACATTGAAAATTGCATGAAACAATTTCTTTTTAAGCAAAAATAATCTTAGTTTGTGAAATTACATTAGCATGTCAACAGCAGCTTCTAGTACTACTGACTGAGAGTGGCTTGTTTATGTCAACAAACTTTTAAATTTCGAATTTGAATTCATTAATTTACATAAGTAAAATATATCAGCATTACCCTGTGAACAGCGTTTATTGGTACTGTTGAATGAGATCAAGGCTTGTTTATGTCAACAAACCTTAAAATTTTAACTTGGAACAATTCTTGAATTTGAATTCTCATATTTGAACCAATCACAGCACACACACTCACATTGCAAACAGCATGAAAAAACGTATTTCTAGACACAATTAAATAACTTAGGCTGTTATGTATTGCGCAATTACATATAATCCTGTTGATTAAAAGGCATGTTGGGAAACCGTGCATTCGGGTGGGTTTAGATGCGATTTTGGGACTGCTAAATACGGTATCGCGCAACTAGAAGCATGTATTATTGAAAATTAATGAATTCGTATATAATA
>JAQFYT010002947.1:0-11722 GCA_034694925.1 Ceratophysella denticulata
GTTAGTTGTTGGTCATTTGGGTATTTCAAAAATCTAACCTAACCTGTAGAACGGATCAATCTCGTCCGCCAACGTTTGACGTTTAACCTAACCTAACCTGACTAAAATCAAATTTACTGCCATGCAGACTTATTGCACAAGTCCTCTTTTCATGGCAGATTCTATTTTCTCATGGCACGTTTACATATATATTTCCCCATAGTTATACAGTATACCTTACATAACGCCATTACAAATGGACCAGTTTAATTCATTGTGTGTGTTTTTAATTAACCCAGCATTTGGATATTTACACATTTTTTTGCGCTAAAAGGTTTATATATTATTTATTACCCAGAGCAATACCTGTAATTAACATTCAACATTCCAGTTTAAAGCCAAATTTTGGGAAATAAATATACGGCATTTATTTTCTTCGCTATTTTTGGTCGAGAGATTTGATTTCTGAAGCGGAGCGTTTGGTTGAGCGGATCAATAAAGTTGATATTCTGTCGGGACGGAGGACTGGCTTGGCTGCTGCTGAGTTGGTTCGTTCGGTGTTCTTAGTAGAGTAAAGTAAGGGCGAGCGAGGTATGGATGGCCCAAATCCCCGTCTACGACCACTCCGAGTGGGTGGCTGCTCGGTCGAAGGCCCCATGTATGTAGCTACTCTATGTACATAGTCAGCAGAACCGAGAAAGGCAACGGCAGCGCCTACTACCCGATGCCCGCTCATCTGTTGACACCCAAGAACGGGCTTATGCTCATCACATCTCGTTTCTCTGTCCGCCCAACATATGAACGTTTGAATACTAAGCATTTTAGTTTTCGCGCAGCAATGCAGGTCGGTATTTGACCGACGGCAGAATTTGTAATTTTTTTTTGAATTAAGCACATTTAATTTTTTTTTTAAAAATGGTACACCTATTAGATATAATGCCAGGTCAGGTAGTGAATCAAACACGCTAGATAGTAAATTGCTGTAAACACTAAAAAATGCATACCTAACCATACAAATAGATAGATTTGGTAAACACTTTGTGGTGTCGCTCTGTTATGGAACCTTATGAAACTATAAGAATTTTTCGATTACATCATGAAATCATTATATTTTATACCTGCTGAAAATATGCAGATATTAAAATACACGATGAGTCATAAAATTAGGCCAAAATAGACGATGCTGAGGCCATGGGTTTTGCTAAGCCGCCGCTGAGCAGGTTTTCCCCTATAGCCCCCCTCCTTTCACGGAGCTAGCCGAGGACGAAGGAAAGGCCATACCCGTGTGAATACCCGCTATAGAGCCAGACGACCCGCAAGTACTTCAGAGAGTCCAAATGCCCGTGTAGCCAAACTACAGACCGTAGAAAGAAATATAAAAAAAAAAGTTTTGGACTCACTAGTAGCCCCCATATCTTCTACCAGCACACTTCTACTTTATATTCCCTCCCCACTAATATTTCCCACGTCTTCGTAAATACGACGAGGTGAAGACCATGAGGGACCCTAGTTACGCATAATTACCTCTTCTCCTAGTTTTTACCAATCCACTGCCCGACCAGTAGGCTGTAGCTAAGTGTACGTATATCTGTGCATGGTGAAAGTGAGTGAAAGTACGTCTCTGAATGGAAGGGTCGCTGTGGGCACAGCAGCAGGGCCTTGACGACGGGTCAGGGTCCTTGACCCACCAGTGTCCTATAATTAATTGGATTTCCATCTAAGTCTCCCATTAGATATAATGATACGACGGACCATTTGAATTTTTTTTTGTATAACCAATGCGAGTGCTGGACACTTTGAGCTGAGGTCAGCCAAGGGTGTGATTGTTGAGGGTGCGGCGGTAGGGCCGAAGGGGGCCAGGGTTGCGCCGAGATGAAGGGGTCGGATGAGGAGGAGTATGGGAGTTTCTACTCGGGTCATGGGAGCCGAGCCCGGTACCGTTACCGGGACTACTCTCCGAGTCGGGGTCATGGGCATCAGGCGATACAGGGTGGGCCCGGCCCTTCATCCACGACCTCCTCGGCCGCGACCCTCGTGGATTCATCCCCGTATGCCATTCCGCCACCGGGCATGGGCTTCCCCAGAACAGCACAGTATGGTGGGCCGAGTGGTGGGGGGAGTGGGTCAAGGGGTATGGTGGAGTACGCCCCACCGTGCTGCCACCCCTTCTACCACCCTCCGCCCCCGCCGGTGTCCCTCCATCCCTCTCCCTCTCACTTCAATACCATTCCGCACCCGCCGCTACAATACAGGTGAGAAATTATGAAATGCAATAACGGTGACAGTTTCAAAGCGTAGTACTTAGTACTATGCAAATAGAACTGGGGTTTTTTGGCCGTCAATTTAAGTGCCCTAATTTAAACAAGTTTTACCCTAAGAAAACGACGTTTTCATGTAGTCGGTTTTTTAAATCTAACCTTTTCATTTCATTTCACCTTTTCATTTCAATAAAATCAATGAACGACCTGAAATGCCGATTTTGGTTTAGGGCAAAAATTGTTTAAATTAGGGCAGGGAAATCGTTCTTTTTAGTGCTGTAAGTGGTTTGGCTCATAAAATGGGTACACACTATAATCATGGTCATTATAGGAGGCAATCGCGCTCTAGGTAACCACCCGTTGTGTATTTGAAGCCACCGATTGTAACCCCTTCACCATGATGTAATCTGTTGTAACCACTTACGCACATGCGTCCGTGTAACCGGGTAATCCGTGTAGCCGTCCGCGAAATAGCAATCCCGTTGGATAGTATTTGCAATTCATGTGGCGTTAACTTCCGCGCTTCCAAGTAAAAATGCCTTTAATTTTAAGACCGTTTAGTTTAACTCAGGATAGGTGCTATAAATGAAGCATCTACAGGTTTTCGCAGTTAGAAATTAATCCCGAAGCTGATTCGCCGCGACTTCATATATTAACTGATGCATTTATTTAAAACCATAATATAGAAACGTAATGTATATTTTTACTGGCTCTGAAGCTTTGAAATTGAAACTGAATTCGGGTTAGAATATATTGTCAATGTTTGACTTTTGAACAACAAAAATAATCGCGAAACCGCAAAATTCCATGGATCGATTAGGTTAGAGGTGAATGGTTTCCCATTTGACCTTAATTAAAAAATCCGAATTTCTTTCCAGGGACGCACCGTCATGTTCGACCCTGAACCGCTCCTGCTACAACCGACGTCAGTCCAGTAATAACCCGTACACGACCTACTACAGCACCAATCCGGAGTCACCCTATGCCGACCCACGGAGTGACATTTACTACACGTCCACCCTCACGCGACACCCCCGGAGTTCCAACTCCCACCGCTATTCAGGCGGGGGTGGGAGTTCCGGAGGTCAGGACCACCACAGCACTCACTCGGACAGTGGGAGTGGTGGGTCAAAGCATCTCTATGACCCACCCCCGCCGCCGCTTGGCTACGGCTCCACGTCCACACCCCACCGTGGGCATCACTCCAGCCATCAGCATCACATGGGGTCAGGGGGTCATAGCGGGTGTCCGCCGTCCGCCTCATCCATGCGCTCGTACATGGGTGGGCCGTCAGGGTTGCGACTGGACGAGCCCAGGATTTATTCATCGTCGGCGCTCCAACTTGGCACCGCCTCCGGCGGCACGGCCCACCCCCCACTTCCAAATCAAAGGTCAAACTCACCGCAGAACCATCATCATCATTTCATTGACCGCTCGATTTCTCTTATACGACTGGACAATAGTGGTAGTGGTTTAGTGCTCCCACCTGGGTCCAACCCGCTCTCCACGACTCATGAAAGCAATAATTCCGTCGCGTCAGGACAGTCCAGGTGAGTACAGCGGTCATTTTTTAATGTCTTTGGTACAAAATTCGGTCATTTATGAGCTCCTTATCCTTGTTGACCGTTTAAATCATATGTGACATGCTCGGGATTAGGCTGAGCTGAAGATTAACGATATTTTTATGCCATACATTAATCGACATGCGACTACCAACTAAAATTATCCATAAAAATTAGTATTTTTGACCTTGAATCCTGTGAGACGGAAAAATGTGTGCCTCTGCCTCATAATACAGTTAGTTACAGACCACATGCACATGACACAACTGACCCACTCGCTGACCGCTGATTAATTCCATTGGTCTGCTGGCTAAATGCCAGACACATTCTACAGCGAATTCATATCGAGAATTCGTTAAACTCACCTGTTAGATAATCTTTTACAAGTTTCTAGGTAAAAACTACTAATTTCCAGCTTGAATTGAGAATTGAGTAAATTGTAGAAGGTCGCTGACTTGATCGGGGATGAGTAAAATATCCGTAAATCCAACCCAAGGCTTAAAACCTTAAATACACACAGCCGGGATAAACTGGCTTGGTTTGGCGTTGTTACGTTACGTTGCAAAACCCCGGTGACAAGTTCTTTTTTTCATGGAGAGAGAGTGAAAGTGATGGTTATGGTTTGTTTGATGATTTTAGCTTTGCGTCCCCAAGTAGTTTTATAGATTGAGCGACAAACAGTCTCTCAACCTGTTATTAAGTGCAAGGGCTTAATAGCACGTTTCCGACACAAGTCCGTAATTTTGCATGGAGAGGACACGTCGTTGGTTTTCCCAATCGAAATCACGAATTGCTGTAAGTTAAGGTTGTATTGAAAAATTGAAAGTTGCGCCACATTTTAAATGGGCTATTATTTTTCTGCCCATAAATAATTCAAAAAATGTCTATAAGGATAACGATTTTTTTGCCGACAGAAGAATTTCCTTTTTTCCATGATTCACGTTTGCCCATAGGAAAAGTAGAATTAATTATGGGCAGTTTAAGTGGCATCTAGGTTAGGTTTAGCCTGAAAATCAGTCGATAAGGCATGCCCGTAAACAAGCATTAATATTAACTGTGAATGGTACCTTGGAAAATTAACCTTAAGCTTTCTCCTCCGGTGAAAGTCCGGGTGAAAGCCTGAGTAAATATGTATTGCAATTGTGTAGACGATGCGGAAATTCGGCATAAACCAATTACAATTTATTATTTAGAACCGATAATATGCATTGTTTGAAGACTCTCTAGTGAAATGTGTAATTTCCCTGATTTGTTTGTCTTTCCATAGGAGTTAGTAAATATTAAAGGACCGTAATTGCGCCTTTCACTGGAAAGCGTTGGGGTTTTCGAGGAAAATACACAAAATACCAGTACCTACCTATAGAATATCAAACACAGGGTTTCTATTGTCTGTTGTAATTTTCGGTGTTAGTTTATAGGTTTTATAGGTATGCATCTGTATCGGTATGTCTGTATTTAAATTTAAAATTGTATTGAATCTTCGTAACGACATTCTTTGCAGCACATGACATACCCATGCTGGGGTTATTCACCGTATTGATTTCGGGAATACTACGCATATCGTTCAGGTGACACGAACTGCACACAAAAGCTAATCAGAATTAGAAACAGTTATTCGAGTTTAGATTAGCTTAGCATCTTTAACACAGTATGGTTCTTTCTAAAATTAACGCTATAAAGCAATATACATTGTGCACTTTTTTCAATTAGACTACACGCTACGGTTCTCAAATGATTTGTACAATATTCTCATCGGACAGCTAAAATCACAATCAAACAAACGCTGGAAAGACATGGCCGCGTTTTGTCCAATATTTTTGCATTCCAATAATCAAATCCACGCTGTGTAGTTTTACCAATAAGTTCAACATTCCAACGCCGTATCTTAATGAAAGTATAGAAGCGTCTATCACACAACACAGAACTTTACCTGTATAATAATGATGCTAGCGATTTAGCGCGAGTATAGAATTTGATAATCCAAAATCCAACCTTAAGGTTGTACCATAGTCTTTCATTTTGGCTACAATTTTCTGACCAGAGGAATTACTTAAACTAATTAAATGCAATAAACTGAAAGTTTAAAATTCGGATGAACTGTCGGAGGTAGCAGATTTTGAGCAAAATGAATAAATTGTGTAGTTTTTGTCTGCAGCTGAGAGAGCGGAGCTGGAAGGTTCCATCCAGTAGGTCTGTCCAAGAGTTGTCGTATGAATGTTTGATAGTTAATTGATTGAGTGGGTTGATTAGCTGGTGGAGTGAGTGTGAGGCTGACAGTGTTTCTTTACTTAAGGGAGACGTAAGATAAATAGGACAGGCTGCCAAGAGTCCTTCTCTGCCTCCGGACATTCCGCCTCAAACACAACTTTCACTCCGGTGCTTTCTCCTCCTCGGCTCTAGCCAGACAACCCGTCTCATTCTTTATGCATGGACACACTGAGCAATGCCTAGACCCGTCACAGTCCTTACAATACAATGCTTCTCAACAATAAATACTACGAACGAAGCCGAGGGAATCCTGGAAAATTTGGGTCACAGGCTGCCTTAAGGCTATTCCCACGTTTTGAAATTTTCGAGTGCTGCCCATCTCGTAATGTTTGTTGTTAAAACATGCCTAACCACCTTTATCCTTCCTGGTTCAGGGCTATTTTAGCCCATATTTCTACATAGTTATAATTTAAAGGGTGGCATTTTTCAATGCAATGAAAAAATAGATTCTGCAATGAAAAAGAAGAAGTTTGCAATAGGAAATGGAATGCTGCAATAAGGAAAATTGGTCTATAATTCCAAAGGTTAGGTTACTTGTTGGTCATTTGGGTATTTCAAAAACCTAACCTAATCTGTAGAATGGATCAATCTCGTCCGCCAACGTTTTAACCTAACCTAACCTGACTAAAATCAAATTTACTGCCATGCAGCCATATTGCAAAACTCTTCTTTTACATTACAGATTCTATTTTCTCTTTGCACGTTTATATATTTCCATAATTTAAATCGATGATGGAATTCTTTCAAATGCTTCATTGAGCAAGTTACCTTTCCAACCGCCACTACTGTACTTGATATATCAACGTGTATTAAGAATTATACGGCGTCGAAATACAATAATTCAGATTACGAGAATTCACCAGAATTTAAAAAAGAGAGCAGCCTTAAGGTGTCGATTCAGATTGGTGCAATCCACTGAAAATTCAATTGGCACAAGTTACAAGAATGGTACATGCTACAATGCAAGAATTTGGCACGATCACGATATTTTGGTAGGGACAATTTGACATTGACCGGTATGGATACTCCAGACGGACACAGGAGAAAGCGCAATTAGCAATTGGAATGATACGGTCGTTCATGAAGGCTCCGGGTGCATCTTCATTACTAACCATTAATACATCTTGTTCGTGTTTTTGACATTAACTCTAATAATATCGATTTCAAAAAGACATGTCCGGTTTGGAGCATTCGATTGCAGCATATCTTAAAAATGCTTATATATGTTTGTTTTTTTCACTATACAGGATAAAATTCACATCGGACCTTCAGAGCGTGGCCCAGGCATCCGGAAGTCAAGGGCCCGGCTCCTCATCCCTGCTCAAAACCACAATAGAGCTTGGGAGCAGTAGTGACCCGCTGCAACAGCTAAGCCAAGTGACTCCGGTCAAGTCCAAGTTCAAAATCGTGATGGATTCCTCCACGCTCCTACCCAGTAAACCACCGTCACGTGTCGTGGAAATGTTTGACAAAGGTGTCATGACCTCTCAGCTTCCGGAACAGTGGTCACTCATGAGCTCAGGGTCAGGGGAAAGTCGGCGCGTGTCCGTGGGTGCTGTGAGCCCGCCGGGTAACTCACCGCCGCCAGCTCTTTCCGGCGGAATCCCGGACCTTCTCCCCACTTGCGTCGTTCGGCATGGCACGGAGTACACGTCTAATCCATGGTAAGCGCATAAACATCTAATCAACTACAAGGGTACTGTACTGGTATTTGTACTTTTCTATCGTAAAGGTACATTTGCATTCATTCGCCCGAAACGATTGATTTAAATATTTAAATTATTTGTAACTTCAATTAGTTCGCGTGCAATTAAGCATGCAAAAGTTAAGCGTATTTAAAGTGAATTCAGTCATTTAATTTTGGAACAATTAAATTTTTTCAGTAGCTGCTTACAAGTTAACGACCGGCTTTCCAAGTATTACCTTGAGATTAAAATATAAAATTATAAACAATATACGGTCATAAGCTTCGCACTTGCAACAAGGACAGCAAAGCATCAAAAATGCATTTAGAGCTCTAGCGTAAGCATACGTATTTTGTATTTACTAAATTATCGGGACCGGTTGAACAAACTGCGCTTTTCGAAGCCGTATATCTTAAAGTCAGGTTAGGTTTCAAAGAGTTGAGCCATATGAATAGCAAAGCATATGCTTAGTCTCAAGCGCATTGCCTACCGAAATTAATATTTTCAAATTATGAAATACCGAACCCCGAAAAATTAGCGCAGGTTGATGAATGTAAATAATTCTTCTGTTATTGTAAACCTATTGTTGCACATCACACCTTACAACAATAGGATCTTTCCTTAGTCGAGTTAGTCGTATTGGGCGCGAAGTGAAGGGACCCTTTTGAACAGACCCTTATTTTGAATTTTCAAAAAAACAAACCTTATACTAGAATAAGGATTAGTTAGTCTTGGGAATTTGAAATTGAAGGCTACTAATCATAAATCATAAATCAGTGTATAAATAAGTTTATACGAAACGTTTAAAAGTGACCTAGCCTAGCTAAAACTTTGTCCTACCTGTGCCTTGATTCTGTGAGATGACATACCTTTTGGAATTTGCAGCTAAATCTGGACATTTCTAATATAAAACACATGGTTTCAAAAAACAATTCGGCATCGTTCCGTGGTTTAATTATGTACTGAAATAATCATTTAGAATGCCAGTTTATACCTGTATCAATTTAGAATCTGTTCAGACGCAATATCTAAATTTTGAGCTGCACGTTTTTACCTAAATAAAGTTTAAATGACACTTTTGAGTGGCAGTTAACAATGTCAAAAGTGTACCCAGAAGATGACCTCGCGGCGTGTGTGGCTTTGACCTCAATCCGCGCATTTGATGGGACTGACCATACTGGAGAAGATGACTTAACTTATTACGCCCCGCGTTGGTTCATGTTTCCTAATAGGCGGAGTTCTGGTGGGAGCAACATGGTTCAGTCCCCACGGCGGGGCTATCACGGGAGTGGAATGGCGGGGCCGAGCAGTGCATCGGGTGGAGCGGGTGGGAGTCGACAGGCTCACAAGAGTGGGGGCAGTGGGAGCGGTGGTGGGAGCAGTCATCACCACTCCCATCCCCATACCCACCATCATGTCCTCAGCCCACCCAGGACTTCCCGCTGGGCCGCCGTCCGGAAATACGTTCGTGCGGAGACCAAGACTTTCTTCGGGCTCGTCGACGGTGCCGAGGATTTGAAGGTATGGACGAATTATATTTTAATAAACTTAATTGATGCAGATAGGTCCATACCTACTATGATTTTGTGCAAAAATACTGTTTATGTACCGAGTACCGACTAATTTTGAATTCGAATGCTGTAATGTATTCATAGAATTCGCAGAGTTGTACTTACCATACCAAAACGAAGTAAGCGTCAGGCTTCGCCACACCGTTGATGGTCAATTATTGCTCAAATATTGCAACTGTTTTTATTGAACTCAAAACAAAATATTACGGTCATAGAAATATCGCTTTTCAGCTATCTCGAAAGTAGTTAGATTTGATTAAGGGTAGAAGTAGAAGCCCTGCTAAAGTCTTTGCCATAACCTAAATTAGCATATTTGAAGATCCGTTTTTGAATCGACATTGTTGATTTTGTGGAGTCTAGAAATATTTTCTATTTCAATTTGTTAAATTTCACCGTTTCGAAAAATATGAATAAAGGCCAGTAAAAAATTTGAAATAACATAATTAAAAGTTTTCTAGAAACGTCGAAATATGCAGGTGAACAGTCTGATACACTCATTTAACGAAACGCAGATATCTCGACCTCGATACGAAAATATATTTGAACTCATTTTGTCCATCCATCATGGTTTCACGTTTTACGGATATGTGCCGGATATTTTCCAACACGAATTGTGCATTAGAGATTTTCCATATTTGATTGAGAGCTGAAAGTAAATCAAGTCAGATTCACCAAGTCATGTCAGATAAAAAGCGCTAAAAGTATTGTGATAGAGATGTCTAGGGATGATTTGTGGAAAATTGAGCCTAATTTTGATTGACGGATTAAAACATATAAATACTTTAGTTTCGTCAGTTGACTATACCATGGCACTCTTTAAATGTTCATGGCAAGGTAATTGGATAAAAGTTACATTTTGGTAATTTGGTCTCCTAAAAAGTTGCATATTCCAATACACGCCAGACAATTTTTTGAATTTTGATCAATTTAAAAGCATCAGAAAATTAAACCAGTAGTTCAGTTTAGTTCATCCGGGTTTTAAAATTCAAATGTCGGATTGAAATTGCACTGTAGATACACGTGTCATGTTTCTTTATGGATTACTTCCCAGAGTGTATAATTAAGTAATTATACAGGGCAGGTAATCTAAACGCTTGCATATGACATAGGTACCTAATTAAATTTTGACTGTAAATGTCATCTATGACGCACATCCGTGCAATTACTATTAAGTACCTCAATTTCAAAGTAAAGAAATATCCCTGCTGTACTTATACACACACAACGCTAAATGCAAGTGTATTTCCTAAAATCAGCCTACATTCAACATTATAAAATCCATCCAAAAAATTGAAAATTGAGGTTTTAACGTGATAGGTACGTATCAGTCAAAAACGCGCCAGCAGCAGCAGCATCTAAGCTGTCAACCTGAACGCAATACTAAAATTTATTTTATTGATCAATATGTTCATAGTCTATATGGTCCATGCAATTAAAGCGACTCTCGTGTCAGTCACGTTAGCAGGTACCCACTGTCACGACTGAGTCACGTAACAAACCTAAATTGCTCATGATTCATGTCAAATCGACTAAAATGCAAAGTTCGATCTGTTTGCTGGACAAAACGAAACTACCTAAACAGGATTTACCGACCTACATATTAGTAACAAAACGCATATGGAATTTTGCGTATACGCATAATGCCGTCAAATCAAAAACTGTTCCCCAACTTCGGTCATTAACTACACCACACATAATACATAATAAATCAACGTTAATTTTAAACTATAATTCATTCACAAACACATCCTGACAGGTTTATTTTATAATGAACTTATTCTCGTTAAGAATTACCTGTAATTAACCCTGTAAATATGCTGGAGCTGCTCTCATTGTCAGTACTAAATGCTCTAATTAACCACGCATGAATATTTAAAAATGAAAATTAGGTAGTAGACTTATAAACGTAAGGCAAGATTTCGTGTGTTTTCGTTTATGGCATAAATTATACCACTGCACTTTAACGTCTAATTCACCGGATCATAATCATAAGCGTTGAAAGGTGCACTCTTGGAGATAAATGAGTGACAAGCGTGGCTACAGCTATGGCTACACGTATTAAAAGATTTTGGTGAATCCTAAAGGCTTATCCTTCGGTAAAACCAAATTCAACAGTATTTCCAGCAAATCTTACAGAAATATTGCAGAATAATTATTTTTAAAATGCGAAAATTAAAATTAGGCTGTAAATTGTTGGTGTGTTTGATTCGTGGTCTGACGCGTGTATTTGGTTGTATATTTCAGGAGGAATGGTTGTCACGTCGGAAGCGTTTTGCGTCCCGGCGGTACTCTGAGAGAAACGTAGACTCCATGCCCCCGCCCAGCCCCTATCAGCCCATGATGATGATGAACCATGGGCCGGGCTACGGGGGACCCCATGACCTCCCAGATGCCCGCCT
>JAQFYT010002948.1:0-11721 GCA_034694925.1 Ceratophysella denticulata
TCGCGCGTGATAATATTTACCATTCTTTCTTAGTAATAAATGGAAGAACGGCGTCCAATTCTTGAAAGCTTAGACTTTTTGCTACCATTAGCCGACCCAGAAAAAAATCCTGGAACCGCCTCTGAGCTCAGTCTACGTACAAATTGGGTTTCTATGTCAGGCTTCTTATTCAACTCCAAAGCTTGAGAAGTTTTTCATAGATATTATTATTATATGTATTATAGACTCGAAGTTTTGAACTCAGCATACAGAAGCATCGTGTTCAATGCAGGAGAAATGTGGAGTTGAGTAACGATAATAACAACTTTCAGACAATACCTACCTATGGAGTACAAATTCTCATTCGTATACTGATTCCACACTTTGATGTAATTGTAAAGTAAACAACCTAATTGAACCGTATTCAAATAATTGCGTCTGGTCTGGCTGGAACGGAAGTAAACTCCTTCCGTGAAGTTCCATGCAATTCCCGAATGCTGCCTCGTTGGCACCAGATCTGAAGATATACGTAAAGGATAAACTTGGTTGCAGCTAGGTCTGGGATTACTGTAAGTTTACATCCGGAGGCGTCGAATTGAATTGTATGAATCGAATGAATTGTACATAACTTGACCTAACATAACAAGGAAGGAACAACATCTGGTTCATACATTCTTTTTGGCATTAGGATTAAGATTCCGTGCAAAACTATGATTAATCTCGTTCAACGTCCAAACCTTCCAACCTGCTCTGAAATAGGAAATGGGTCGTAGGATTGGAGAGTTCACTCTCAAAAGAATACCAAAAATGGTATTCAAAGTCAAAATAATTATTTCCACATTTGCACAGTGCTATAAGAATGTGGTGGTGGTGTAGGAGACCAGCCGAACCTCCAAAGCCTCAACCCACGCACTTTTCTCGTAACAATGCGTTGACTAAAAAGGAGCGGATGAAGGAGGACAGTTCTGAGAACCATATTCCATTACGAGGTTCAGTTTCAGTTTGAAAGAGTTTATGTAAAAACTTCGTCAGTATCGGGAATCCTTTGTCAACTGTCGCCGAGACAAGATCGATTTTTCTATTATTTCGCAATTGGGAATTTGTGAGACTTCCGAGACAAGGCTTGAAAATGGTTGTTGTTGCAAGCGGACAGGCACTCAGCTCGGGATCACCTCGTAAGAGAAAAATACGTACTTCTTGGATAAGGAAACAAAAGCATTTTTTGAATTGGACTCACTGGAGAGCGTCATTTGTTTATTTTGTTCCCATAGGATCCACAAACACGTTTGTTTTGAACGTGGACGAGACGGATGACGTGACGAAGATTGGGTGCATGTTACAGGGTGAGGGTAAGCCTGAGATCTGGACCAAGACTCAGCCCGGTGGGAGAGTTGTGGAAGTGGGCTACCGAATCGGACTCGTAGGAAAATACAAGATTCACATTACCTATGATGGGGCGCACATTGAGGGAAGCCCATTTGAACTCACCATGCGATAAAGCATTATTCCTACTTCAGCTTCCGTGTGTGTCAAATCTAATACTCGTTGAAATCTGAAGGTGGAAGCTATTGATTCTAGCATAATAAAAATCAAAAATAAAGTAAAAAAAATGTTTCGGTTACTTTAGTTTAGCTGGTAAAAGTTTTAAATACTTGACATCGTCCTGACCTTCGCAAGTGTGACAGGGAAAGATTTTTAAAGGAATTTTCCAGCAGGAGTCCAGTTTTGGTACGCGAGGCGAAAGAGATTTTAAGAGCATATTCTTGTGCAACTTTCTTACGAAGGACATATGCATAGTATCGTATTGTGCATAATATCGATTTTAAATTTTAATGCACGGCACGGATCTGATGTAGTAGGAAGAAATTCCTGAATCTGAACACTGAACATGTAAATGTGTGTCGTTATTTTGTAGGACGAACCACCGGGGCTTGGTTAGTTTGTGTGGTAAATGCTATGTTGCATTTAAATGAAGCTTTAGTGTGAAAGCATTTTAATTAACAAAAATTCAACGAGACGTTTATCTGGCACTTATCAAATTCTTTACCGAAACATCTCCACCTATTTGAACTTTGCAGTATTTATCAGTACAATTTCGGCTTTAAGCAAAAAGGAATAGTACCATTGATAATAGCACTGAGTTTAATTACCAAATTGTATTTAATTATAAATGAAAATATGAATTAAAATTTAAAAATTAAATTTAAAATTAATTATAATTAGAAATGTTTTATAATATGGTGGACCATTTAAACAGCTGGAAGAGGGGAAATTCGACCCTTTTCACTATTTTGCGCTGCATAGATGCCGCTTGTAAGAAAAGTCAAAATATTATTGCACCATTAGCATTAGATCCGCATTTAAATTTGTTTGAATTTGGTATATCGTCATTGTACGATTTTCGGAAGTATGACCTAGGGGAGGGGGAGGTGGTTCAAAACGTTTCGTGCCACCTTGTACATAATGTTCAATGTACCAGAATATTAATACACGGCGTAATATACATCGATTTGAGTGGATAAACCAAACTATCGAAGGAAGAATATCACGTTTTGCATACAAATTCTTTTCTCATAAATATGGAATTAGTATAAAGTCGTGATCAATATGAATATCGTTGAAACTTGAATTACATTTAGTAGATTCCGGAGAACTGGGGGGCTAAAATCGTTCACTGACTTCATGATTCATGCTCCATGGAGTTGAAAAATGTTTTGGAATTCCTGAGGCTCTTCCCAGAGGATTCCCATGTAGCGTGTACTACGACCGTGATGCTCGCTCAAAGGGAAAGCATCCCTGACGAGTGAACTCGACTCCGGATAACTCCGTGTTAAGGCAGTCTGCTCTGGATTGATCCAGGCTTCAAAATGGCCTTGAGGGTCCAAACCCGGAATTAGCATTTAGGAATTTGGTTTACTTGAATCTTTACAATATGCAAGGCAAGATATATATATAGCACTGCCGTGCTGCGTTTCTTCTTTTTTTAAAACTTTGGTGAAACAAAGACTGGGTTCGGTTGCCCAGGTTTCAGTGACGACAGAATACAGGGAGCTTTGGCATTCTTGTATCACTCTAATCTCATCTCATCCTGGGTTCTATTTAGTAGGTTCGGAGAAAAAAGTTTTCTTTCAGGGAAACCTTAGAACCAAGACTAAATGCACACTGAGACAAAAACACCTATCCACTCACTTCGTCTTAATCATAAACTTAAGCTCATCGCTTACAACAAAATTGGAAACTTTTCCAACAAACTTTTTCTTGAGAATTTCTTCAGAATTCGTACGTATATAAAAAGGACTCACTTCTATAATTAAAAACACAGAATATAGTTTTGAATATGCATATACAGTATTGGTTTTTGGACACGTGTTATATGCGATCGAGGGATTACGTAAGTTTTTCCTAACCCCACCTATGAACCATTGTATTGTACAATATCAGGCTAGGTCATGTAAACCGTGCGCGATCCCACGATCGCATTTTTGAGCCCTCAGGGACGAGAATTCTCATAAACCAGTCTATATTCCGCTTAAATAATGCATAAGGAAAAGTGTCGTGTTTCCCAATTACGAGGTTTATAGTGATGATGGCAAAGGAGTGGAGGCGTAAGGGCTCGATCATCGCATGTATATTGGATTAAGTGTTCGTACAGTCTTTGCCAGGCCCGAGGCTTGTTTTTCCTTGGAGCAAAGTCGTTCATGCCATTAAATAATTGAATAAGGAATGGCTTATTGATGAGATTAGCCCGAATTTGGTGGTGATCCTGTTTATTAGAGCAAGCTCACTCAAGTGGATGGGATAAGATTAGCCGGAGCCTTGTTTTCTATCTTGAAACCCCATCCCCTTTCATGTCCAATCCCGACGTGAGTGACTTCTCGTTACGTGATCTGGATCCCAGTTCTATGGCTTCCATGAGACACGAAGAAGACAAGACTCCGCTAATGCTTAATCTGGAGAACCGTAGAGTCGAGTCAGCACAAAATACGGATTTCTGGGAGTAAGTAATACAATACGGACTGTTCTTGAGCGGTGAAAGACAGAAGTGAAGATATGACTTGACTGGAGCTAATTGGGAACGGCTTAATCAGGCCACGCGTCTCCTACGAATTTCCCAATGTTCAACTTAAACCAAAATAGGAATTTGCCACTTTTCAATCCCGGATTATTCGGGAACGAGAAGTGATCCGTAACTTCACGGCAGATGATTATTGCTAGAAATCGTGTTCGGTATTGATAATGAGCAACTTCAAGCTAAACGGATCAGTCCGTACACTTTTTAAAGCAAATAACTCAATTTTTGCTTAGTCAATTTACCGGTTGAGTTTTATGTTGGAGTCATGGAGTAAAACCTTTAGTTGTAACTGAATTAACTAAAAGCAATACTTTGCACTGAATTGTCGCGTTACGTCAAAATAGCACTTCATTTCTGATGAAATGGAGAGAGACAATTAGAAGCGAAACCTCGTAAGCCAGGCATAGCATCATCCGTCGAATCCGCTTCCGGCCTTACTATCCTCAGCCATTGTAATCCCGCACTATGTCAAGATCATGTCTGCCGATAAAAGTGAAATCCTGGGTGAAAGCAGAAACAAAAACAACACGTTCTATTTTCCCCATCGACATTCGAGAGCGGACTCACTGACGTCACCGGAAGTTCTATTATCTTTAGTGGCCATGGCTACTCTGTGCGTATGAACCTACCATAGCATGGTCATCGTTATCCGTTATCACCTTTCATTTCCTTTGTTCCATTTATAGAAACATGTGTTCTGATCGACCAGTAAACTAGATAGGGAAGGCTATGAACTACACAAATGACTTGGTCGGACCAGAAATAGCTAGCTACGTATTGGTTATACATATGCAATATATGTATAGTGTGCCGCTATATGGCATTAAAAACGGGATTTAAATTACTAAAAATGCATGGACAATGGTTTTATTTTTGGATTTTTCCAAATATGGGTTGATTGAACTTCATCAATTAATCGGTATGCCAAATATAGTATTTTTGCCAATAAATCGGCATCCTCACACTTCATGCAGTGTGAGGTCTACCAAAGAAATTAAAAGTAGATGACACACCGCTTGCACACTTGCAGCCCCTCCGTGGTAGGCGAAAAATAGACCAAAAGTAGAACCGTAACGAAATTGGCTCAACTATGCCACAGATATCTTGAGATCTTTTAAGATTATAAATTGAGTTGTTTGAGGGTAAAAGACGTGCTTTGATCTGATGGTCGTTCCGTTGGTCCGCTGAATGGGCCACAAGTCGGTTTTATGATGGTTTATGGGCTCGCGATAAGGAGGCACCTGTTCCCGACACCTAATAAACGTATCCATCATCCCTTTTATATCAACATTATTGGGGACTGTAAAGACATCCAATCCATTTGGTTCCCCTCAATTGAACCAGCCTTAACCAAATTGTCCCACAATTTGTGACCGAAATTGAATTTGAAATTGGAATAACGCTATTTATGACGTAGTTCCTTCGGTTTGGCTGTCCAAAACAGGATGACAGACAACACAGAGTATGGCACCTCAGCCAATTCGAAGGAAGCAGCAGTTGTTCTTCGCCAATTTGATAGTAGCAATTTGAACTCCTTATGGGTCTCGGCCCGGTGTTACGATTTGACATAGTACACAGAATATTGCGTCGACAAAACATAGCGGTGATAAAATATAGCTCGGAAAAACATAGCGACTGCAAAACAAGGCCTGGATAAAACACAGCGCAATATTGACCAATGAAACCGTAGAATAAACAGATGGATTGACACTTGAATATGAATGTTCTTAATATGCTGTATCGTAGCTTTAGTATTACTGATAGTTTCCGTTAGTTAAGCACTTGAAGTTAAATGAAAGATGTCAATTTCAGCGCTAACAATGCCGACTCATGTTTTTCGATTTTGTCAACGACGCTACTCGACATACAGAACCACAGTTGACAAAGCGAAGGACGCAATCTGGAACGGTCAGAGCCCAAACGACCTAGAACAGACGAGAATGGGCCAAGAGATGGAAGATCTCACCCGGGACATAGAACGACGACGATAAAAGGAAGTTGTAATGATATTAACTCAGACGACCCCCTCTCACGTCCGTCCTCCGCGTCTTCAAAGGGATCTTTTTGGGAAAGCTATACAGGGAGGTCCCCGTATAGCTCCATGCACCTCCTAATGGATTGAACATTAGAATCGATTCCCCCGTCCATTATCCTACGTTCCGTCCAAAGGGTCGGCACAGGGCATTTTACGTTTTTCTTCTCCTCAACTTCTTACAAGGTTACGAGAAAAGAAGCGGAGGTTTAGTGGGTACTGGAATGAGCTTACCAATCTGTGAGCTATCTTTATGAAAGCCACTCTTGACAGAAACCCCATTGGATCGACGGAGTAGGGCGAATAGCTCTTATTGAAACCCATTAATCTTCACTCATGCTTCTCTCTCGAAGCGAAGGAAGACAAATTAAACAAGATCCATCACTTCAGCCCAAGATCCTTGGATTCCAATTACGAAGACCAGAGTCAAAATCAATTCCCGAAAAACAGCGGGATTCCTAGAAGCTTCTATGTTGATCTTGCTCTCCTTAAAAAAACTCGTAAAACTATAGTCACCTCCATTAGGAATGAGTGAATAGATCCTTTGTGCAATTTCCATTTCATGCTCTTCTCCGAAATGGGCCATAAATAGGAAAGGATTCAGCTGGTTTGTTATGCATGAGTCGTCCTATGTATACAAATGCAAGTTTAAGACAAAGTCAGCTTTCAGCCGCGACCCTCAAGTCAACACTCAAGGAACAATCTGACTCAAGAATTGAAACCTAAGACGCTTCGGGTCTGGGTGCAGGAGGAAACCACACTAAAATTGAATTAGGTTCCATTAAAAAGACATCAAATTTAAATTGGCTTGGGAAAATGACACAGGCGGGCTAATCGTCTAATTTCTACGTCTCATCATGAGCGTGAAATCACATTTCCTCATGACGAGACAGGGAATTACAACTTAGCAAAATCGCTGACTTGAGTTATTGCGGAGAGACGTGTGTGGCCAGACCAGGAATGACGGAAATGGCCAAAGCCAAAAGGCAAAGTCTATGTCATATTTTTCTCACGACCTCATAGCTCTCGTTCTATTAATTTTCATCTCTTTTCTCTCTCCTGAAGAAAAGAGACGGACGTAAGAGTGCCAAATGTTTGGAGGTTATTTTTTGGCTCGTGGACGATGATTTTGGAGCTGATGGGTGAAAGTGGAGAAAGTTAGGGGAGGAGAACTACGGGCAAATTAGGGCTGTCAAACGTCCTATTCACCTCCACATGTCGGCTTGCCGCCCTTTGCCCCAATGTCTCCATTCAACTTCAAATACTTCCAAACTTCCACCTTTTGTTTGACACAAAACCTCATTCGCAATAGATTTAACACTTCTTCAGAGCCTGGGCGTACAGAGAGAGAATAACTCGACTCTTCGCCATAACTGTTCAGTCAAATCTGCAAAACCTTGAGGTAGATTTTCAGCCGCAAGAACGGTAGGTATATCGTAATGTTAAGGCTGCGCTAGTCCTCATTATAACTCCGCCATTTCTAAACGGATCGGAGCGAATAAGAACATTTTGGAAATCGGAAGAGTTGCTCCACAACGCCTACTAAGTTAAAAAAAACTCGTTCGCTCGAAAGCAAAATGGCGGACAAGGCTTGGCAGCGGAATTTTTTTTAGGAATTCTAACTTAGTAGGCGTTGTGCATTAAAAAATTAGTTTTCCAACAAGCCCTCACACACCCCTGTAAGTTGAGAAATGTATGAGGTATAATATAATTAGCAATTAAAAAAACGACTGGAATACACTGTGGTTTGTGTTTGTAAAAGGCAGAGACACCAGACCATACCGTATTCACCACCCCGTACTCAGCATGCGGCTCCAAAGCATACTCCTTCCCAAATGCCTTTCGCTTGCATACTAGAAATACGGTTGGCGACCCCATAACGGCATAGATTCACACTGTTCACCCCGCTATCATAACTTTAAGCTAATAAACATATCGTATGAAACTACAGAAAAAAAAACAGTGCGCAAAACATAGGAGGCACGAACACAAGGCTTAGCTGGTCCGATTTGGCTAAATTAGGTAACCTAACTTAATATAATATATTTACCTAACATAACCTAACATGATATGGACCTCACACGGCATATTTTTGAGTGGTCAGTTTTGGTGCTATCTAAGTTGCTTCGCAGCTAAATAGAATTTGTGCGCGATGCTTCTTTGCAACACCCGTATCTGCAGGTATTGACGTGTTGTCATACAGGAAATGCTGTGTAGAACAACCTGCTAGCATTCTGTATTCCGCATGTATATTCCGAACTCGCCAAAGGAACTACCGAAAATGGGTAGGTAGCACGTGGTGGGTGGGTTTCGGAGAAGGCCTAAGGCCAAGTCCGCCTTCCCATTTCCTGAATGGGAGTCTGGGAGATAAAAAGTGTTGGTGTGGTTCTTAAATAATGAGCCAAAGACCAGGGGTAGTCCGTATGTAGTAAGAGAAAAAAGAAGTTTGAGTGAACTCTGCTGCTTTCCCTCAGCCCAGTTTTTTTTCTTCTAAGAAAAAAGAAAGAGAAAGTTTGCGGCGGCACAGTTGAAGAAGCGAAGAGAAAAAATATGTTGACAGTGCAGAAAATGAAGGGGAAAGAGCGTGTGTGTGTGGGCTTATGAATATTCATGACATCTCCTTCTTCACCCTTCTGCCTTCGCCTGTGCTTTTTTTTCGCAACAGATATGCCCATGCTATCAATGCACATTGCACAGGCTGGTTTTGGTTACTGGATGGAATACTGTAGTAACGGTCCAAGTCCACCGCAGAATGGAGATGAAGGAAGTGGAATGGTTCCTTTAAAAAAACGAAAGCGCCTGTCTTTTTTTTCCTTCTTCGTCTTCATCGTCTCGAGAGGAGCTGAATAGGAGCAAAGTTTACAATACATAAGTCTAGTAGGAGGGGATTACTCAAGGAAATTATTTATGAAAATTCTTTTCTCAACTTTCTCCTTCCACGTTTTACTACCCAACTTTCTTCCGAACCCTTTCTTCTCAAAGGATCCATGACTTTTGAACATTGAAAGTTCAGACTAAGTTCTTTTGGGTCTGTCGGCGTCATTAATGCAACAATGTAAAATTATACGTGGTCAATTAAATTAGTATCTACTTTTCCTTAACAAAATTGCCATTGAGTTTTTTTTTGATTATACGATGCAAATAATTACTATTTCAGATCAATCAGGAGCGCCGTATTGAGCTTTACAGTATTTCATTGTACAAAGTGCACAACTGAATAATTATCTAATTTGAATTCTGAATGTGAACACGTATTGGTTCGTAGGAAAATAGTGGGTACATTCCGAGTATACCAAGGAGTATCGATTAGCTAGTCAACTAACTCATTAATTCAATACTAGCATGTGCAGCCATGGGAACCATGGCCAGTTGCGTTGTCGCCTGTAGTTGTTTACAGCTTATATGTTTACTTCTTCAAAATATAAAAAAAATTTGAATTCCAATTTTGAATTCGTGGTGTATAATTTTTGGCATGTCAACGTGCCGGTGTGCACTACTGTGTTGATAGGTTTGTTTACAGGACGTGACGGACGGTCGCTCGGATTATGCGCTACGATTTTAATGTTAAGATATGTACTGTCACTGTCAATCTACACCCTAACTGGATACATAAATTCAACGTCATACATAATGAATGCATAATGAATGACGCTGGTAGTTGCTAACGTGACGAATTCAATTTAATTGTATACTAACTATACGCTACTCAATACGTAAGATGTTTGCAATTCATCGTAATTCCTAGCAAGAAGGTTTTGATTTCCTGATGTCCTACTGTCCTACACGCATAAAAACGTAACAGGATGGTATTTGTTGGCTTCTATTCAATGCTATTTTTGCTGCTTCGGTCGTCGTCGGTGGGCATTTGGATTTGGATTTGGGCAAGGAGATCTGAGAAGAGGGGTGGTAATTCTACGTACCACATTCACATTACGTTTACCTACGTAGTAGGTACCTGGGTACCAAGGAATAAGCGATGTAGGCTTGGGAGCATCGCCTCGTTCATGCCTGGGTACATAGTAATACGTATTTCGTATGTATAGAAAGGAAGGCCTATCGTTTCCATGACAAAGAAGGAACGTTCTGGTTCAGCTTGTTAGGTTGTTGGGTGAACGTGTTAGGCTGGTGCTGCTGTTGTGACGCTGCTGCCTCTCTCCGCCCTTCACTTCTGCCCAGAGTCTCGAGGAGAACGGACGTCTCAGTTCCCAGCTCTTACTATCACCTCTTCTGCCCCTTACATCAACTCAGACTTCTAGTTGTCCGTGACCCGTGAGAGTCAACCCCGACGCCGCTTCGCTCAGTCGACGACCCCAGTCAACCACATTCCCACCGCTCCGCATTCCACGACTGTCAGGTAAGCCAATTTCCTTACATTTTGGTCACAATTTGGTATTTTGTCACTCCTTTGTCCTCCGCCATCTTGAATCCATACTTTCTCCTTTTGGCCTTAGGCCCCAATTTCAAGTACTACCCTTTGCCCTCGCTTCTAGCTAGGTCATGTGTCCATCCAGGTCGTAGGTCATGGGTCACAGCTCTCTGTCCACTCATAATTTGTAAGTTGTAAGTGCGCAGTTGTGTGCATTTGTCATACCCATTACTCATAGCCTGCTGGGGATCGTCATGCAGCAGGGAGTAGGGCAGGACGACGCAATTTCTCTGAGCTTGACTGACGTCAGTGCAGCATAGCATATAGCAGCGTCAAGATAGGAGCACAACAGCAGAAGCCAAAATTTTTTGCTTCGTTCTTTGTGGAAAGAAGGGATTGCTTGTGAAACTGCGTAGTAGGAGAAGGGTGGTGGGCTGCTGCTGCTGCTGCTATGCTGTTGTGTGGGTTGGTGGGTGGGACGCCATGACGCTGTCCTCCTCTTCTTTGTCCAAGAGCGAGGGAGCAGCGAGCAGCCCTAGCACAGCAGCGCAGGCGAATAGAATACCGAACCGAAACCAAGGCAGGAGGGCTTGCTTGTTCCCTAATCTCATAGGTATGCATATGCCGTGGCAGAGAGGGATGGGGAAGGGAATGCGAATGGCTTGTTGGGTTGGTTGGGATTTGGGGTTTGTTTTGCTTGATTGAAGAAGAAGGCCACATGCACATGAGCATAGACCTGAGCTGAGCTGAGGACCACAAAACGAAGACGAAGGATTCGGGTGAGTGGAGATTGAATACGCCGCGCTGGGGTTTTCAGGATTTTGGGTATCAGGAATCTTCGAGGCTATTATGCCTGAACAGCACAGGAGGTTAGATGGTGGGTTCGTTATAGGTTATAGCTCTACCCACACACACCAAAACTCCTAGGTACTGCATTGATTTCCTTTCTTTCTGTTCTCTCGATTTGCCATATACTTCTTACAGAATTGACAGGAGGCCAGTTACCATTATTTTATTACCATGCACTCGTTCATAATTAGTGTGAAAGTGGGTCCCATTCCCATTCCCATATGATTTGCCTTCCTTGGGGGTTATGAAGATTGCGCCTTAGCGAATACCTACACCACCAAATCACCTTCAAGCAGGCTTAGTTTCGGTTTTTGCTTCGACACTTTGAACCATGACCATGACATCATCCTTTATTAGACCGACTATGTCGGGCTATATGTGATTGAACTTTCCGTCTGTCTGTCCGTATGTCACACTTTTTGC
>JAQFYT010002949.1:0-11718 GCA_034694925.1 Ceratophysella denticulata
GTATTTTCAGGTGTCTTTTCTCCTGTATTTTGACAAGTATTTTGAAAATACTTTAGCATGTATTTTGCCCAGCTCTGGTATTTGGGAAATCCGCGGTTACAAAAACGACATTTTTTGCCATTACGTTTTACAGGGATGCGCTTATTATCAGTTTCATGGATACTTTCACAAGTTTGCTTGCTGGGATCACAATATTTGCTATTCTGGGTGAGTGGTAACTCCCAAAAGGAAAGGTTTTTGTATATGTATGTACTTATTAAATAAACTGAAAACCAGATGTGAGACCTATCTTATTTTATTTCAGGTTATCTGGCTGAGACTTCAGGTAGGGTCAATATCTTATATAATTTAAAGTTTCAACTTTTTAATCTATAGGTATGTAAAATAATTATTTCGGACTTTTCAGGTAAACCCTTTGACGATATTGCTGCTAACGGCGGAACTGCACTTGCATTTGTAGCGTGTAAGTTTATGTGCATATTTAATTCCGCCTGTAATGATTTTGATAAAAATTGAACATATTAGCTGGTTAGCGTATACATCATTTACTTGATTGCAGACCCGGCTGCTTTGGCACAATTTACATGGGCTCCACAATTGTTCGCTGTTTTATTCTTTCTGATGTTATTCACACTTGGATTGGGTAATTAAATAGACTCTAAATCATCCCGTCGTTAAAGATACAAATTCTTAACTTTTCACTGATTTGAAATTTGAATGACTAGGTAGTGCCACATCTCTTGTCGCCAGTGTCGTGACAATTATTTGTGACAAATTCACACAATTTAAAACCTGGCAAGTTACAATTGGAGTTTGCCTTGTGGCTTATCTTATTGGACTAACCTATATTACTCCTGGTGGAATGAAAGTACTGGATATTGTTGATAATTTTGCGGCCAACTTTGTGATTTACATTGCGGCAACCGTGGAAGTCTCTGCAATTTGTTATGTTTACGGCATGAAGAACCTGTGTGATGACATTGAATTCATGCTGAAACGTAAAGTTGGAATTTATTACCGAATTTGCTGGGGGTATATAATTCCCATTGGACTCCCTGCCATTTTAATTTACTGGGCTGTTACTTACAAGTCACCAATTCCGATAGAAAGTGGATTTACCACTCTCTCACAGGGTACAAATTATTTTCATTATTACGCGTAAATGATTTGTCCCGATAAACATTTGACTCAATTTTATAAAATATTGCTATCTCAGCTTCCGGATGGCTACTATCTGGATTTGCACTTTCTTTCATCATCGGATTTGGAATTTATGTCCTGGCTAAGAGCAAGGCTAACGGATTCAGAGAGGTGTGTAATTACTAACCAATATGCAAAGAGTCACTTGGTTACAAATTCGGTTGAATT
This sequence comes from Ceratophysella denticulata, assembly GCA_034694925.1. NCBI lineage: Eukaryota > Metazoa > Arthropoda > Collembola > Poduromorpha > Hypogastruridae > Ceratophysella > Ceratophysella denticulata. Next base: position 1,369 of record JAQFYT010002949.1, read on the forward strand.
AAATATGCATTGCATTATTTTGATACCCAGAAACTCAGTGACTCCATGAAGCCGAAGGCAGCCTGGGGACCATTGCAAAAGCAAGATAGGAAAGACTGGATAGCATTTAAAAAACTAAAATAGGCTTAATTAATACTTGCTCAATGTGCCTCACAATATTTGTACTGAGTTGACAATTGAATAATTTAACTGCCTACAATTATGTAATACGTGATTTTTTGTTTTTTGTCTGACAGTATCTTTCGAAAATAAAAACACTTTGTTTTAAGTGCTGATTTCGTTACAATTTGAACTACCCAACTTATTAATTTAAAAATTGCAGAAGCGATACAATCGCGAGCATCTATTTTCGGTAATATAAATCGGGATTACCATTCTTCGTAACTCGTATCATTATGTTATTGATTGCCAGTGTTTGTATATTTTGTATTATTTGTATTTCTAAGTGCCCTATGTGGAATCTGGAACAGATATTATAGCTGGAATTTCATGAACGTAAGTACGCACAAACAAAATATAACGGTACTGATCGTGAATGATTTATGCTTAGGTATGACTCATTTTGAATTCATGGGAACCAATTGATTGGGTCAAGTATCAATATTGTTTCGAATAAAAACACGTTCGTATAAATATTTCCAAGTATGTAGATAAGATGTGACGCACGCAACACAACAAACCTGGAAGAGAATGCAGACGGCTAACACGTGCTAAATGTCTACTTGGGCAAAAGCATGGGGATTCGGAATATTTACTGAAGTGTACTGTTAGCTTTGGATAGCCGTTGTACTTTAGAGAAATTCATTAGCACAAGTACATTGAGTTAGGTTAGCTCAAGCGCTGCTGGACTGGGTTTCTTCCCAGTTTACTATGGTGAAGAGATTTTCGCATTCACAGATATGGGCTAGGCAGAAGTGTTTAACATAGGCACATTTGTAGACTGAATTAAATTAGTAGGTACTCACAATCAGTATTTGGGTGAAATAACTGATGGTCGAAGCTCGTGATGTTGCATCATTTCGAATTTCTAAAACGTACATATTTCGTGCTTTACTAAGCTACACGTGGACTGGAATGCCCCCAAAACCTGGGTCGCTTTTTTCGCATTTAAATATTTCCCTAACATTATGTCCCAACTATTTGTGACAATTCTGTTTTAAACCACCAACCCTCTTCAGTTTTTCAGTCTGCACGTCACCGTTCAACGGTTTATTGATGTTTGCACTGTTAGGTAGCCCGATAACTCAAAATCAAAACATTTGAATCAGTTATTTCCATGTTTCCACTGAACAATACAACAATCAGACCTCACTCCAGTACGTATATTAATAACTGTTAGACTTTAAAGTAGGCACTTGATTAATGTTGGAATTTCATTGCGGTAAAATTCCACAGGATAAATCCAACCAAGGAAACACGTGCTAGAACTTCTACTTCCACGCGTTTTATAGTCGACTCCTATGAGTCGACTCAGACCTTTGAGCTACAATTAAATAAAGCACAATATTGGGACAGCTTCCAAAAGCATGATAATGGGAAGAACTGAAAACCTGAGCAGCGTTCGAATAAATTACGATTTCTTTTCAGCAGTTTGATTTCGTGTCAGTTTAAAAAACTTTAATAGGTACCTACATTATCAAAAGGGTTTTTATTTTTTATAGACTAAGAAGACGAATAATAGTGTATGATGATGACTGTAGTATGAAACATGACACACTTAAACTTTAACTCTTTTAGCCAATTTTTCTAATCTTCTCTGTACCCTCTCCTCATAGGTCGTGGGTTGGATTACAGGAAGAACATAGTCTTTAGGATAATCAAAAACTTTAGGAAAGGCTTCCTGTTCCTCCGGTGTGTAGCTGTCCAATCGTCTGGGAATAACCTTGACAGACCGAATTTGATCCGAGATATTTTCCTTGATGAGTGGTGGAATTTTGGCATCCTTATAAATATGAAGACGTGCCATTGCTGGTCTCCGGTGTAAATTGACCCCAAGTTCTCCATACACGGCACGGTTGACAATCTGGCAGATATAAAAGGATACAGTAGTAGAAGGCTTGTGAAAAATAATAATGCCATTCAAATCAAAATCACTGACAGCTGAATTTAACGAAATAACGTACCATTGTCGGATCCTTCTTATGAACTTCCCAGGCTTTAGTCCAGGTTGCACTGCCAGGATATCCACTATGATGGAAATAGACACGATAGAACCATTCATCTCCTTTCAGGGCTATTTGAGCACTGTTGATGACCACAACATGATCTCCGCAGTCAGCTGCAAAAGAAGTTATATCTGCGTTTAGCATCTGTTTTCTACAAACTTTACTTATGATATATAATAAAAATTCAGTACACAGTTGACAGTATTCAATATTGCCATTCAATCTATAAAGTAGGTATAACTTGATTTTAGGAATGAATTCAACCTTCATCCACATGACTTACCAAACCTGTAATTATTGTAAATAGGTTTATGAACTCCAAGTAAATACTTGGAAATATTTTTAGCTGAGATGTACGGATCCTGCCACTTTGCATCAAATAACCACCAGGCACGATTAAAAGTCAGCCATTGCTGTGGACAAGAACAAAAGTCAAGTCAAATACATGAATCGAGAGACAGTGCATAATGGTTAACTACTTGTTACAAAACATTAACAATCAACAATACCTGAACTCGTTTTGAAGCCGATGAGGCCATCCCTGTCACCTGTCTCTGTCGGGAGGATTATTAAGATTCGGTTTTCGGTATCAGGACTGATGCATTCAGTCCTCAGTAGTGGTAAAACACATTAACAATAATAAATTGAACTATTAAATTAAAGTTAAAGTTTTGGCAACAAAAAACTACAAAACAAAACCGCACATTCAACATTATTTCAAATTCGGTGCAAATCCAGAGTAGGTATAACCAAAATATGGACCGACCAGACTCAAATACCAAATCCAATCACCGCTGCTTTCTTTCTGCACTTTACTCACTGATGACTGATGACTGAAACAGCTTCCGACACCAAATAACCTTATTCAGTTTAATAGTGCCTTGTTGTAAAGCTCTCGAACGCTTAAAAAATAAAATAAACATAAAATATTCCGATTTTAACCTTGCTAATACTGTGCAGGAGATCTGGCTGGATCATGCTAGTGAATTCTCGTGTGTGAATTCTGAATCTGTCTCGATAATTGTAACAAAACACGACGGATATAGACTCACGATTAGCAGCCATTTTGTGAACGAAGCGAAAAGTGACCCTCCTCCGACGGGAAATAGTTACCTGTCTTTCATCGGAACGCACAGGAACTAAGTTAAATATTCTAAGAATAAAAACGCTAACTGTAATTAGAAACGTAATATATTTACGTAAATTTAATTTTATTAATAATTAACTTCCAAATTTTACAGTCTACATATTTAGTACACTGTGGATATCACAAGCCAGGTAGGGAAGTGAGAAATGAGCTCCAATTCTTATTAGGAGAAATTAGAAGGAGAAATTGATATACCGAGACCATTTGAAATCATTTTTAAACCAGATTTCCGCCATGGGCAATCTCATTATGTGAATTACAGGGACGAGCAGGCCAGAACTTTGTTCAACCCTAGTTGACCACTTGTAGTCAGTCAAGAGAGCCATCTCGTTCCGAAATTGATGATTCGGGGTTGTCGCTATAGGGATAACGTCCTTGTCCACAATGTGAATCATCTGGATATTCCTGTTTTCCTTCAGCTCCTTTGGCAGAATCGAAAACATTTGATAAGAGTCCTCCTCATGGCGAACAAAAAAAAGAATGACAATTGTCAATTTTGGAGCATTGTTGAAGATCTTCTTAAACCCCAAGTCGTCCAAATGCACGAACATGAGCGTCAGCTCCCGTAGGTTCTCCATATTAATCGTGAAAAAGTTGATACTTTCAAAGAAGTGAGCATGCCCATTTAATCCATCGTGCGGTTCAAGTTTGGGTGTAATAATATGCAGAGCTTCCAAACACGGACATTGCGACAGAATGGACCAATCGAAGAGAAAATCAGGGTCGAAACTCTGAACAGCGCAGAGCACAATTACCTTCAGTGTTCGGTAGCAATTCTGAAGCATTTTGGAGTAGAGCGACCAGTGCACCGTGCCCATGACGCAGTGAACTAGCTCGAGCCGAGTCTGAAGATCGAACAGTATTTTCCATCTATCAAAGCTTTCTACGCTCATGACCGGAACAAAGACTTGAATGGATTTGAGAGTTCGGGAATAATCTTTCCATCCTGGAATTTCCTGATCGCTGCAGTATTCCTTAGGCTTGAAGCCTAAACGCTCCATTTCCAGAAGATTCAGGGAAGATGAGGCAGATCTGGGTGTCAATGCGATGTTCAAATCGAGAAGGTCATAATTCCGTCGAATGGCGTCGAGAATGATGTTAGAGTATTCCTGGTTTATGGCCGAGAGAAGCTGGGTTAGGATTGGTGTTAACTGGGTAATTTTCCAGTCCTTACTGCAATCGACCGTGAGTTCACGAACACTCTTGACTCCATGCAGAAATGTTTTGAGATTCGGCGGACTCAACGTTGGCGGACAAGCATGTAGCTTCTTCATTGCTCCTGGAACGCTCAGCAGGGAAGCATTCGTGATCTGGTTCGAAACATTTATCACACGGAGGCTTTGGAGCTTCACTTTTCGAATCCATTCAATATTTCCGGGATATTCCTCGTTCAGAATCCCCTTAACTCCGACCATACAATCAATTTCTTCCAGGATTTGTCGACAGACTTGGCGAAGGTTTTTGACGTCACGATGCGTTACTCGATCGTAAATTAGTCCTCGGACCTGTGCAACGGCGCAATACATTACATTAGAATTACCTATTGGAGTCGCTAAGCCCATAAGATCGACTTCATTTTGAACGGTTCAAGCTTCTCTTGTTTTGAATTATAAATGCTTGACCTTAAACCCTTTCAAAACTTACCTCAGGTGGAAGTTCGAGCAATTTCCACGTTGTCGTGTTGGTATTAGGTTTTACGTTTGGTTCTTGAATTGTTTTCTTGTTACCGGAGTACATGTTGAAGCATGACCTGACCAGTTCGCTCGGGAGGAAGAACGTGAGGGCCACTTCAGCTCCGAGCATAGCCATTTTTCCAACACCATCGTTTTGAAGAATTTTCTGGACGAGGGATCGCCCTTTCGAGTGGACAGAAGTCAATTGTTCCATTGCCCCTCTGAGTTCAAAGAACAGACTTACGAGGGTATTATCTCAGTTTTCGAATTTGTAGTTATCGATGCCCAATTTTAAGTCCTACGTCATTAACATCTTTGAATAAACGATCCATCGATGGATTAAACCTAAAAGTCTTAAAGCTGGGCAGTGAGTTTCTTTGAATTTTATTTACAAGCTTCAGTGCACCCATTCTGTCCTTTCCAGTATTCGGCATGGCAACGATATATAAATGAAACACGAAAGTGTCTTGTGTAATAGACACAAGGAATATCCACGTGAACAATTATTTAATGAATGAAACTAGGAATTAGCACTCCAGAAGCTTGAAAACGAAGAATTCACATATTCATGACCGACCTTACTAATGAGATATGCAAAGACTCTATTAATTATTTATTACATGCACAGCGTGTATTACGATCGTCCCAGGTGCAAAGGCATGGTTTTCGTTTTATTCGTGCTGTGATTGGTTGAAATATTGAAATTCAAATTCTAAAATTGTTCAAATTCGAAAATTTAAAGTTTGTTGACATAAATATACATATACAATACGCAAGTTGGACGTGTACCCCTGCGACGGGTTATGTCCATAAGATATCATAACCAAATCGATGTGAGATTTGAGTGCGGCACATGAGTGCGGAGACCTACCTTAATTTGTCTCGTGGTTTTGGTGATTGATGTCCACCTAAAGTATTCTATAGATGGTTATTTGCTTGGCTCAACTAAACTCATAGCATTGACATTTATGGCAGCATATTCATCAAACGATTTCCTAACATAATATTTTCATTATATTATTAGCCAGCTCTTCTAATAACACAACTGATGTCGACTGTGTGTAGGTTACACGGTCCGGATATCAGGTTGGTCTAGACATATCTGAAACTGTTCATGTTCAAACCTATATAATATTGACGGAAGATCCATTAATCAACCAAATTAAAAATCGTTAATTATTTTATCTGAACCCATCTGGACCAAAATTTAGCTTCTTTCCAACGCTGTACTTAGTCTGATTCAAAATATCAGCCTGAGTTTCAAAATTTTTGAAGCTCAGGCTGATTTTTTCTGCTCAAAATGTGGGAGAACTATGGCAAGTCTCGAGGAGTGCTTCCAATTAACGTTATGTTAACGAATATAGCAATACCATTGTAAAAAGTTTTAGATTTAGTAAAGATCCAATAATGAGCTATTTCTAATTAGGTTGGTGATTAACGGTGATAAATTGACGAAATAAACCTTATATATTGTTATGTATATGTGTAGAACCGGTTCAGATATCAACCAAGCTTGTAGCCGGACCACAGCATATCCTGAATAGACTTTTATATTCCCTTTGAGTCATTCATATTTGCAGCTTATTATATCATGAACGCTACGCTTCCTGAATAGAGATGAACGGAAGTGAGGTGCATTGAACCGCGGGCTTCCTTGTACCACTACTGCTCCAAGAATCCAAGAATCATGGTTATATACCATCACGAACGTCTTTGGTTTCACGCTTCCTGAAGGGTGAAAGTGTGTTGGGCATAAATTACGGGTAAGAAGTTGAGCCTTGAAGAATCCGGATGGCAAAATTCTTGTCCTTCCTGTATATTTTATGCTTGAAAATGGAAATGTGTACAAATTCTTGCATTGCATATTCTTAGATATAAACTGCATCTCTCGTTCAGAATAACAACCGACGAAAGCTATAGTAAAGTATAGTAACTTCATATTCCAAGTTACAAAGCTCCATCCATTACCATTACGCTAGTCCTAGTCTTCCGAGGTTTTGAGCAGAATGGAGTATGTGGTTTGCATTTGAGATACTTGATACGTCCATAATGAGAAAGTTTTACATTTTAGACTGTCACAGTCACATGCTCCTCATCGGTGAGTTCCGCTCGAGTGCACAATGAACAAAGATGGGTATGGGCCCGTTAAAGTTGACGTCCAAGCCGGGCTGGAAGGATTGATAGGAACCATTTCATTCTTGGGATGACATTGAGGGATTGGTTTTAGTCTGCTTTCCCAGCCAACCTTGAACACTGCCCTTTGCTCGGTGCTGGTGCCTTTACGCCCGCATATGCTTCGAGAGAGTAACAGTTGCGGATTGCGGCTTCAAGTGCGGGTTGTTGACTCCAGTTCCAGTTAAAAGAGTTGTAGTTTGTGTGAATATGGACTGGGATTCCGCGATCGCAGACATTTTAGCTTAGCCGAAACACAGAATTTACGTAACGGTTAAACCTCGGTTTAAAAAAGTATATGATCACAAGATCGCTCGCAATTACAATAGGTACCGAGACATGGAATATAATCGGGTCTGTGTCATGTGTCCTCCCCCTCCTGGCGTGAACAATTTCTGCGGTTCACTGTATAACATGCCGTGGAGAATAGACGCTTCACGGCAACCCCAAACGCAGGCTTGTGGCTTGGCTTCTGTGTTTACTTTCACTTACTTTCTCCAGCCCAAATTTTAGATGTTCTTGCTCTTGTGATTTTTTACTTTTACGCCTAACCTATATATAACATTGCGAGTTTGTTTTACTACGGAAATAGCAAGTTAGTATTCCGTTTTTAACGACTGCCTGAAATAGTCGCTATAAAATTGCGTAATAATGCCCATACTAAAATTTGCATAGGTAAAATTACCTTAAAATTCTAGGCTCCGGGGATACATACAAATTAAGTTGAGTATCTAGTTAACCCTTCAGTAAGTTTACGATTCTGTGAACTCAGTGTCCCAGCTGGAATTTTAAAAGCCAATTTAAATCATGTTTTACATTTTCATTTTATTGTCGTTAGAGACCATGGAAATCAAATGTATTTTAATGATACTCTGTATCTAATCTAAAGCTATTAAAACCGTAACCGTTAAAATGTGGTTAAATTCAGATGTACAGAAGTTAATGTTTTCGAGGACACTTTATGTGGTACTGTCCTTACTGTACTGTATTCCAATCAGGTAACCCCTACAACTAAAATTTAAAGTAGAAATACATAAACCGTGTCACAAAGTTTCGTTTCCGTCCATTTAAATCACTATTGCTACTGTCTACTAAAGCACCACAGTCTCAAAGTGAAAGTTAAAATACAAAATAGAGTGAATGCTGGGCTTTGTCCTTTGTGCATACGTGCATTCAGGCTACATCCTTTCAACCATATGCCTTATGTCTGTAAAACTTTTTGAGTCCTTTGAGTCTAATTTCAACTGAGCCCATTTCTCCATCAATTTGGTGAAGTTTAGGACCGGAACTGGAGCAAAGTCGGAATCTGGTGAAAGCGGTGAAAACTCGTCGTTTCTGTCAACCAACTCAAAGTTACCTGTAGCTTTGCCCTCATTCCACTCCTGATTAATCGTTGACAACCCGAGCTCTAATTCCGGAGACGGTATGGGAACTTCGGATTCAATTAATGGGAGTGCCTGTCCATGTAATATTTCATTGAATTCAGCTGCCTTTGGTTTTATTATTTCAGGAGAAAGATTCGTTCCATTGTTTTCATTAGACTTGGTTTCAGGTTCAGGTCTTGTATTGTCAAGGTTCGCACAAGTGGACTTGATTTCAGTCTTTTGTTCGGCTCTTGATGAGTTCAGATTTCCGCTGTCTGTATTGTGTAAGTAAGAGAAGAATAGGGATTACTTGAGCTTCAGGACAACGTTCTACTTTTCGTGGAATTACCTGGAACTGTACTGTCTCTCAAATTGATATTGGTCTTCCTGTAATTGGAAGAAGCAGTATTGTTTGGGTCCGAGTCTACTGGAAATGAATTGCAATTTGTAATGAATTGACCTGGCTTCGGTTAAGCTAGAATGACTTTATGGTTCTGTGAGCCCGAGATTTGTAACATTTTTCTACCTGAGATTCAATTTGGGCTTACTATTAAAAACACCACGAAAATTAGTACATTCTACCTAGAAATTAGTAAAACAATTAAAAGAGATTTTGAGCCTTCTCAGAAAATGCCAGAACGCCACACAGAAAGCACTAATACCGTTATCTAAGTCAAATGTAGGTATGCATGTTTTTTCACTGTATTTTATGTCATATTTTTTGTGTCCAACAAAATGGAATTCATGATTTAAATATTTTTGAAAAGTTAATAGATGCTAATTTTTGGATACAATTAAGACAGTCAAAACGCGTTGACACATTTAAGGAAATTTCTTGAACATTTCGCTTAATTCTAGGTCAAAAGTATTTATTCTTAGGAAGCTTTAAATAGTAGCCTTCAAGTAACATACCGGAGTCCAGCGCCAGACCAGGTTTCCCTCCGTCCAGCGGCTCGAAGGTGAGCAGGTACCGGTAATTATTACTTTCAGTCTCACCGGAACCCACTCGAGCTTCCACTTCATTATCCGGAGTTTTAATTGGGTTTTCTGTTTAGATACAGTCGTAGTAGTTCAATTATGAGAACTCATTCGGGCTGTGTCCATACAACCCAGCAAAAAAAGTAATAAAATGTTCCTACCATTCTTCTCTCCAAATTCGGGTTTATTGGGAAGCAGGTCCGGGGAACCGTGATGCGGATTTCTCTGGCTTCCAATAATCTCATTATTAGTTTGAGCTCTGGACTCGAACTCATGCTGATAAATGCCCGCATCTATTTATAAATCAAACTAGATCGCAAGAAGTACTGGTACTGGTATTACAGAAATACCCTTTTGCATTGTATTCTGCTAAGCTCTTGTCAAGGGTTTCTGAATAATCCCTTGTAACATGTATTCACGTAATTAAAAGCATGTTGTATTGTAACACAACGAAAATAATAAAAAATTGCATTTACGGCAAAATAAGGGTTCGATTTCAATGCTAGTGAAGCAATAGTAGTGAAAGTGAAGCTAGAAGCTGCAATTTGTATATTTTGCGAATTTTGGCGGACTTCGTTTTTGCTTGTTAGTTGTGACTTCCAGCCATAAGTATTTGAGATGATATAAATAAGTGGAAATGTCGTTATTTAAGCCTAGACAGGATTACTTTTGCATATTATTAGTATGATATTACACAGTTATGTACGAGAAGCACAGAGATTTATAGATATCAATACTCATATTTTCGTAGGATGTCGGATGTGCCTGTGTGTATGTGAGCCGCGTGGTACGATTATGATTGGTCAATTCTTGAAATTCAAATTTTTTGATATTTTCAAGAAGTAAACAAA
>JAQFYT010002950.1:0-11717 GCA_034694925.1 Ceratophysella denticulata
ATAGGCTTACAGCAGTTTGGGTACGCGCAGAAACAGTAGGACGTAAAAACCACGAATTTTGAATTTTGAATTTTTTGAGCACGTTTTTCTGCGGAGCACAGAGAAAGCCCAGCAGAACAAATCGTTCCAATTGAAATATTTTTGATTCTCGACGACCATTTCATTTTCTTTTATATTTCTCTCTGCTTTCTCCCGAGTTGTGGGTGTATCTCTGTGCTGGAGCCCAAGCCTCGTGCAGCCTGGAGGACGATTATCGAAATGCAGGGTTTGTATGTCCATGTCATCTGGTCTGGAGCTGGAGGGAGGAGGACGGAGAGCTCTTCTATAGGCACACTTATCCTTTCCTTATTTTATTTTCTTTATTTTGATTTGATTCAAAAGTCCCTTGTCGCTTTTTATCTCTCCCAAGAAATCTAACATACCAAAAACCAGTTCCTTCTCCTTTTTCAGAGAAACATAGACCCAAAACCCATACATTACAGAATATGCTGGGCGTCTTTTACCCTAAACCCCGCTGTCGTAGCATATTGAACTATGTGTGTTTATTCTCTGATGACCTTATCATAGGAAGGCCCTGTACTGATCTTCCATGTCCTACTCAAAGTACTGAGATACTTAGAATCTTCATATTTTGAATTTCCATATGTCCATTTTCCATGTCTGCGTCACCTGTCCTCTACTCTTGGACCTAAGATATTTATGCTGGTGGGATTAGGTGTGTTGACTTTGGAGGACTCCACGACATGGAGCAATTCCGGAACACCGCACGGGTGGAAGACAAAACCATTGACATTTTTATGCCAAGCTCAGCAAAGGGTGAAATGAATGAGGGGCTTGAATTAAATTAAAGAAGGAAAAGAGGAGTACTCGGCATAAAAACACAAGTTTGTTCCATTCCTATTCCTTTTGTTCGGGTCTGGCTGGATGCATATGCGGGTAAGTAGTTGGTTGACTTTTTCCGTCAAGCTCTAACACAATAGAGGAACAAATTATTACATTGAATACACGCATTCAGAACCCACTCAGCGGAGTGACAAGTGCTCCAGAGTAGAATATATTATTCGGCTTGTCTTGGGAACAACTCCCATCACACATCTACAAACCAAATTAGTTTTCTTTTGTGTCTCTTTAAAGCCCAGGCTTTCTGCTGGCTTCTTTCATATTTTCCTGACCCGAGTTTTTATAAAATGTCTTTCCTTCTCCCCGCCTGGTATTTATACGAATAGAATTAATTAAGACGTTCTTCATATGGATTTTTATTGCTTGGGCTAACTTTGCTCCACCAACTTTTTCCATCTCGACCAGTGCCAGGCCAGTGTGGCATTATTGGATTATGCAATATGCGTCCATATGGTGGAAATCCTTTATTCAGGGCTCCACATGCCATACATACAGAAATTCCTTGTGGCAGGACAGAATGAGGGTAATTCTAATCTAAAGGCCAGTATTAAAAATTAGGAATAATTAGTTGCTCGAAGCTCAGCTCAGAACTTCATAGTTTTAAGCCTTTCTCCGGTAGAGTCACCCGATAGGGCTTGGAGCGAGCATTCCCATGGTTTCCAGTCCCTATTGTAGAATATCTCACTGTTGTGGTGGTGGTAGGAGTAATTTTCCATATGAATAAGTAATGGACGTTGAATGAGAAGTAAATATAGGATAAGGAGCCCCCAGGGACGGACAGGGCTCTTGTTTGTGAAAAAGAGCATTTCCCATGAGAGGGAAAATAAATTAGATCCAAGTTATGAGGTAAATAATAAACTCTCTCTCTTTCTGCTTGCTGCCTACTGGCTCACAAAACAGAGTTCCGAATGGGGCTTCCTTCCCTTTTAATAATTCAACATCCGGATTGCTGACTCTCTCCACTACTGGACTCTCCATGAGTAAGCAAGCCAAACGAGGTCTATCGGAGTCTGGAGTTGATGACGGGCCAGGAAAGCCGCAGAGAAGACTACAGATATAGGAAGTAGCATAATACTTGCCTACATGCTCTCGAGTGGCACTCGATCATTTGTTTCACACAAATTAAAGAGCTCCTACTTAGGATGTTGAGGCTTGGTCTGTCACTTGCTATTAATAAATACTTCATCAAATCCGACTTGAGGAACTGGGCTATTATAGCAGCAGACCTTTCCGTGAGTTCCCTTCGTTTGAGTGACGGAGGCCGGAAGTCGAGAGAGAGAGGCTGCATGAGGATAAGGATCTGGGTTCAGGAGTGCTTTCTCCGCTGTTCCTTCTTTCACTCACGATTACTTTCACTCCGTATTGCTTCAACGTACGTTTCAGTTCGGTTCGTTGTGCTTCGTGTGTACTTCATATTGTTATTCCAGCTGTTCGCAACTCTAACCAAACTCACTCAACCCCTTCTTCGCTACCCACGTTTCTGTTGAGGAAACTCAGGGCTCTCATTAATAATTTTGTTGATTTTTGACATTCCCTTTCCACCCGTCCTTCTTTTACAACTCAATTAAGCCCTGACGTCCACTGCTCAAAAACTGTGAACGACTACAGTTTGACCACGTTGAATCAACAGATCAGAGTTCTTTCGATCACGAAGTTTTAGATCTCCCCTTTAGTTACACGCCGACACTGTTAGCAGGTACAGATCAAGTAGAACCCGCGTCTTTCACCGTTTTCATGTCAAGCCTCAAGCCAGATCTTTGCAAGGCACAATATAAAACAAATTCATTTCGAAATTACTCGTACACGACAAGCTCGAATCGTTCCTATCGCAAATCACCGCAGTTTATGTTTTATTACCTATGCCTACTAAATATTTAGATGCTAAACATGGCACCGTGTAGTATTTCTGCAAGATACAGTGATACATATAAATCGCTCGAACCTAAATATTTCATTTGGATACGAGAAGTTGGTCACAATTGACCGTTTGGGACTCAGATCGAGCGGATTACCGTATAATAATATTGCTGTTTGATGTAGATTTGGTATTTGTGGGCCTGAGCTCTGCCTTATAATCCCATATATTATGGCTAAGAAATGAATCTGGTTCTAGGCTGAGTAGTCCGAGTGAGGACTTCCGTCTTGGGAGTCGGATCTGAGTGGATTTCATGGGAAGTATATGACTTTTCATACGGTTGGTTGGAGACTCCCAGGAGAAAGTTTACTGTGGAAAGAAGAAAAGTTTTTTTCCGTTTCATGCTTCTCAAACACTCACTTATGAACCTGCCTTCTCCCTCTCTTCCTATAAGAAATTTATTATAATAGTCACATCACGGAGAGCGCAACCTAGTAACTCCACAGTTCCCTCGTCATTATTATCGTTCTCATCAGACCCATTCTCATTTAGAAAGGGTGGGAGTCGACGTTGCTGCTGGAGGAATGGAGAGAAAACTCCGCCTTTCCTTTTTAAAAAAAAATACGGCTATCTCTCCGTTATGCATGCTAACGTTCTTTTCTATGCTTCCGTGATTTCTCCTCTAAATGAGAGAATTTCCTCTCAAAACATGGATTGAAGACGCTAGTCGACGATTAGATAGATTTTTTAAAACCCAGACAGGGAAAAGCAAACAGACAGACTCCGTCCCCGAAGCTGGTGCATAGACTTCCACCAGGGCTCCAGAGTTGGAATGAGACCTGTTCGCTTTCTCCATCTTCATGGACTCTGAGCCTGGGAAAGGAGCGAAACGACGACGACAGTCTTAGCTTTCCTTTGAAGTGCTAATCTTCGAATTGAAATGAGTTTCCTTCTTCTTCTCCTTCGGGTTTTTCCCTGTTTTCGTTCTCCTTGAAACTAATTTTGCGTGCAAAATATATTATACATCCTACATTCAAAGTAGTTCAACCCAACACTTGACTTGAGCTGGAAGAGGATTGCTTTTACGTTCACCTTTTCCCTTTAATGCGCTTTAGAATGACGTCTAATTCCTGCTTTCTCTTTCAAGTAAGTACCCTGGAGGCAGATTGGAAATTGGCTCTTAAGGTAGAGCGAAGCAGTTGAGTGTGCAGTACTTACCGAAAGGTTTCAAGGTTCTGGGGCACACGCCCCGAGTTGGTGATGTTGCTGAACGGCGGAGAGAGCGCAAAGAAATCCGTGTAGTCAATAACCATTTCGTAATAGACCTGTGGAAAATACAAATGAAACACTCAATATAGAACAACTGAGGACTGAAATTGAATTCTCTCACCATCACAGACTAAAATTCATAGACTAGATTACCTCTGAGCCTGACTCAAATTAGACTTTGTCAATAGGAAAAGCTTTCACGGAGGGAATTGGATTAAGTAAATGGAAGCGCCTTAAAAGCTTTGGGACTGTTTTTTCTTCTAGGCTTGCATAAAAGTAATTCGAGTTTGAGGCCTCCTTGGGTCCAGATCCTAACTAATAAAATGCAGCTAGGCAGTAGTAGTGCGTCAGATAAAAGCTTTTTCTACCTGCTCGAACCCAGTAAGGAGCCAACCACGGAGGTGGAAAAGAAAAACCGTGGCTGGTAAATTAAGGAGGTTTTAGAACACGGGCTAAGCCCCTTAGAATGTGCTCCGGATAACGAAATGGAAGAGAGTAAAACGTGAAAGCAGTACGAGAAAAGTAGGGAACGTGACTTAGAGAAAACCAAGGCACTCACGTCAAACAAAGGAGAAGAGAACATGAAGTACAAGTACAGGATACTCTTCCTTACTTCGCCCAAGAAGGAAAACGTGTAAATCATAGAATGTCTGCTGTGGTCAGAACCACGATAAACTTTGGTCATGCCTCATGACTATGACCTCCATGCACCCACTTCTCTCTGCTACAAAACGAACGACAAGATAACCCTACCTCCATGTTTCCTAAATCTTGGACCAAACCAAAGGATCCTAAAACTTTTTCATCTTGAAAGCTGCTTTCTCTGAACGAGAAAACTCACAATGCCGACTCTTAACAAGTTTTTAGACCAACAGGTTTGGTCCGTCTGAAGTACCAATCTAGTATATCCCCAATCTTCATTCTAAGCAAACAGATCTGCGGCAATATGAAACACGAAAATGCAATCTTAACTGTGTTTTTGTTACCCATTTTGTAACTGCGCGATGATGCAGTATGCAGCGCATTTTGAAACCACTTGCAGACCATTAGGAAAATGCCAAATTTTTACTTAAACATGTTTGTATGTAAGCGAATTTGTTGCGTAATTAAAAACTAAGCAAATAGATTTTCTGCAGTCTGCAGCCATACTTATCATACCTTCTGGCCCCAAGCTGTTGCAAGTTTTTAATTTGGTTTTATTAGATTCAACAGCTTTGGTTAATATTTGATTTTAGCGTTAATTATTGTGCGAACTTTTTGGTAACGGACGGACAACAGATTCCTTTGCAGTTCTCTTTAACAACGTTCCTGTTCCTGGATTAGTGCAATAAACCAATCTTTAATCCCAGAGTCTTTAGAGAAACAGGAACATCGGTTTGGACTAGAACAAGTGTATAAAGAGCTTGAATTATTCACGTACCTATTCTGTTAATTAAAACTCTTTTCGTGCCAATTCCGTCAACGCTAATGAGTTTATTGCCTTTCCACTTGACCAAAAGCGCTTATATTGCCTTTGAGATCGGAGCAGAGCTCCTGAAGAGTTAAATAATTTGAATTTGACAAGTTTCAATTAAAAGGACTGAATAATTTGATTCCCCTTCCTTTCATCTCTTAGGCAGTAGCGTAGGCGAGGGCGGATCGTATATCGGATGGCATATGGCATTATTTCCTTATCTCTATCTGCTGCGCAGAGGTGGAACAGCCAAATGGGTACTAGACGCAATTCTCTGATTTCAAAGCTTGTCGGAATGGAAATGAAAACCACTACTACTGCAAACAACTTGTTCACTTGCCTTCTGTCTTTGTTTTCTATTCGGAGAAAATATAAAAGAGCTGTACAATGCTCTCAGTCGATGCCTTCATTAAAGACTTGAAACTTACTTCGACTTTTATTGCTGGGTTTTATTCGAATTCCCTCCTTTGTATTGGAAAATGGAAACACAATACTTTCCCCAGATGAACTTTTCAAACTTATGGAAATAGAAGAAAGTTCTGTCAGAAACCTACAACCAACCCAATTCCAGAATAAACTTGTAGTCTAGGACCATTACGAACATTCTCGCAATTCTGTTGAAACGTATTTGCAGAAGTTTGAGCAAACCAAGTGAGCATATTAATTTTGGTTTCACCGCAAGGAAAATAATTAAATGTGGAATTCCATCCGACTCCAACCTACAACCACAAACAACTGGAATTTTCATTATCCAGGATTGGAAAAGTAAAAGCCCAGCATTGATTGGACACAGAAGGACGTTCAATGGACAGAGTGCTAGTCTGTCTGCCAACATTTTTATGTTTGGAGACGGAGGAGCTCTAGACACTGAGATTCAATTAAGAGCTACAAAGCGAGCATTTAGAGGCCTCCAAGTTGGGCCAATAATTTATTTAGGAGAGGGAGAGGGGGAAGCTAGAGACAAACAGAGGAAGCAATTGGATAATTAAAACACAGAGTTTCCATTCAATTGCATTCTTTCCTTTTCTTTCTCCACTACTGTGGGGAAATACGGTCTTCCGATGGGCTTTCCTTTCTTATGTAAACTCTCCGACTACCCCAAACTCAGGCCAGTCAAAGAACAAATAAAGAGGAAAAGAAAGCAAAGAAAATTTCTCCAAGCAACAGCATCGAATCACAGAAATGAGACAACAAACGCTTGATTGCGGATTTCCTGAGTGGAAAAGGACACAGTGACCCTTTTACTTCTGATTCTGGTTCAAGACTCACTCTGTTTCTGAGCGGGAATATAAGGAAATCAGAAGCTGTGTTTTGAATCCAACTATTACAAGTTCCAATTAGTGTTCTATCCCATCTAGATCATATTTTAATTTTACACAAGTGACGTGTATGCATTTACCATTTTTGAAACATATTAAAAATTTCGTGGAATTCTAAACTGCAAGTACGAAATGGTTATATCGGAAACTGAAACTACTGATATGCGTTTCTTTTTTACTTTTGAATGCAATGTAACGTGTTGTGCCTGCCCCTATGGTCCATAGAGCCAGCTATCAAGAAAAAATGTGTGCCTTGAAAATGTCATGAATGAATCACAATGGTTATGGTTAGTGTTCGAATTCAAAATATGCTGTCTACTCCTATTTGTCAAGGTAAAGGTTAGGCTAAGTTTCCGGACTGGAGGGTTAGGTTGAGGAATGTGATAAGTTTACTACTATTAGAATGCACCCATCTATTTCTGAATTTGTGACGGGTACGTAAATATGCCGCCCGGATAGCAGAAGAACGGAGTTCGAGACTCGACATGGTGACAAATTAGCTTTTCCTCTCGTGACAATATAGAAAATTAAATTATCATCCTGTATAGCGGTAATAGAGAAAAATATTGTTAATTCCAGGTTTGTACTAGCAGTCTCTATTCATCCTTAAAGGCAAGATATGCAATTGTTTGTTTAAATTCGTGTTAGTGAACTCTCTGGAAAGAAAAAAACGCTCCCGTTCTTTAGTACAGACCATCAATTTTGAAGGAACGAGGGAGGGTGTATGCGAATGCAGAGTGTTTGTTTTAATGGAAAGGATAGAACAATAGGAGAGCGTGATTTGAGACTCTTAAGCCAACTCATTTTTAATAGTCGGAGGAGGTGTGTATAGTTCCCATTGAGTTCCCATAAAAGCCCTCTGGGTGACTAATTACCCATCATAAAATGTTCCTGACGCTGCCTGGTTTTGCTCAGACCAAAGTGTTCCTATCTTTGAAAACTATGATTAGTTTCCTTCACTTTGTGTACATGAGAACCCTGAAATGGCAAAGTACATATAATCTTCAAACCAATTTACTTCTCAAACACAGAGCGCGTAAAATAGTATAGACAAAGAATGGATATTAATTGTATGCAAATTATTTATCTGTATGAAGTGACATTCTGGATTACGCTACGCCCAACCAATGCACTCTCCTAGGAAGTTATACAGCCTGAATTTGTGTTCTTTACCTTCCCATCTTATTTATCGTGGGCTGCCAGTCTGCTCTTATTCCCCCATGTATTAATTACAAGTGTCGTTTATGCAGATGCATGCTTGAGTTGGTTTACATAGCGAAGCTAGTCTTCTTGATGTTACTTGAGAATCAATTTTCAGCACCCAGTCAGCCTCGACTCTGGTATGATACGTCGTGTGGTTTAATGTAATAAAAAATTGAGCCTGTCAGACTGTATGTGGTTTTTGATGTCAAGCTGAGGCTAAATTATGTCAAAGTTTAACAAGCTGTGACGATGAGACACATATCCTTCATCAGGTGCCGAGTATCAAATCCATTTTTCAAGTTTTGTGCTGAAAAATTAAAAAGCCTGCATCGATCCAATTCGAATCCTATAGGAAATATAAGAATTCTTAGTAGTTTGCTAGGCAGAAAAGTAGAAATGATACAAATTTCATGGGCTCTGATCTAGGTACCTATTTGGTATGAACATGTAACTAAAGTTATATCTGGCTGGACTCGTCACATTCTGCGCGTCAAATAACATCAACATGAAGACAGAATGCTTTATATAGCGGGGGGAATATGGTAAGTTAAGACCCATAGTCCGCGAATGATGCATCTTATTTTAAAACCGCAGTGAAACCTGGACCCTATTCGTGGACACTCACAGTCAGTCAAATACGTAGCCGAGGACGAATTAATGAGTTCTCCTTTCCCCTACCAGTCAACGTGTCATTTTAATTGAGACAGATGAGGGAATCCGAAATTTCTTAAGACCCCAGATCTCAACTTTATATGAATAAGATCCACGCTATCCTATCCGCTTTAATAGATTTTAGATGGATCGTCTACAGAAAGTATGGAGATGTCCATTGTGCAAGTTGAACAGACTTTTGTGTGAAAGGGTGAATAGGGAGGCTATTGTTTGTCATTGGCTTGAGAAAACTTACCGGTCTTTTGTTGAGAGCCTGCCATGAAAAGTTAAGATCATCCACTTCAGCTGGAACGGTGACAAGGAACGAGGTTGCATACTCATTGACCACACCCTCTCGTACATAGTAAATATCCGATGAAATTCCTGTGTTAAGAGACAAATGAATTAGTTAGTTCAGGTTAGAGCCAGACCATTTATATTTTATACCCCACAACCCACGACCTCAGCCCCATTATATAGCATGCACGCCTGAGTTTGGTTCCGAACGGATTGGAATATGTATAGGGCTCAAACTACTTTTCCTGACTTCTTAATTTATTGATGGTCGAGTTTAAGACAAGCACGTTGAACTGTCACTTTTGTCCCAGCGTTGCAGGACTAAGAAATTGGTTTAGAAGTAGAACCGTAAACGAGGCTTTACAATTACCATGAACCCCTCACTCTCCCTATCAAAATATACATAATTTAAGTGTTGACTTTGTGGAATAGCAAATCTAGGCTACATGCATGCTGCTCTTTCAGTTTCAACAACCCAAACGGGCTTCGGGTAAAAGTATCGAGCGAGTTCCGGGAACCACGAGCTCGCTTCTTAGAAAATTGGTTTGAAGAAGTGGTGGTGTCGGCATAGTAGTCCCATTAACTGTACATTAATAATTGTGAGAAATGTTGCAGAACGTTCAGTGAAGCAGAGACCATAAGGCTTCTGCATATATCAAATACACGCCCATTACTGCTCACCGAGGATTAAATCAGGTGAGTTAGGGCCGCAGGAGGAACGAGGAAAACACAAAGAATGCCTGAGAGGAGGAAATTAACGAAATATTTCATCGTGTTCCTTGATGGGCAATTAGTACTTGAAATTACATTACATTTATAACTGCTACAAAAAGAGTTATGTACTAAATCCTTATAGACCAATCTTGCTTTCTACACAGGACTTTGACACCGGAACCAAGATAACGCCCGATCTAAAAATAAGCACGGCTTGTTCTTTTGCCTCGATTATTGGGATTTTAAGGAAAAACAAATTAGGAAACCGGTGGTGGTGTGGTTCAATGTTCAATCCGCCTTTTTCTGTGTTTTTGGGAAGCATGGCTCCAGTCAGTCCAGCAGCATTCAGAACAGAGACTTGGAATTTGGAATGAAATAATAGGGAAAAAACAAGGGAAGGAGCGAAGGAGAGTAACGGCTGCCGATCACGCGAATATAAAATGAATTTTACACACTTCCTTATAGCAATAAATTTGTAAAGTCAGCCCG
Source organism: Ceratophysella denticulata (assembly GCA_034694925.1). Taxonomy (NCBI): domain Eukaryota; kingdom Metazoa; phylum Arthropoda; class Collembola; order Poduromorpha; family Hypogastruridae; genus Ceratophysella; species Ceratophysella denticulata. The sequence goes on from JAQFYT010002950.1 coordinate 10,151, forward strand.
AGCTCAAGACCGTGTTTCTCATGAACACTGGCCTACACTTTCTGCTTGCGCTTTCCTATACTCTGATCCCCAATCTCTGTTCAACTTATATGAGCAGTATTCCAAGTTATAAATCCTATCGTAATTATCTTTCATTCCTTGAAACACATGAATGGGTGCTTGGGCATATAAAATATGTACAGTATATCCAGGAGCCTCGAGACAGAAATGAGTTTATGGATCCAGGACTGTGCAGAGACAGACATGAATTTTGAATGGAAAACGGAACGCATACAATTTGAAAGACTTATTTCTCCAAGTCTCTTGCCAATATTCACAAAGGACACAGAGTAGGTACGTATGGATGGGAGCTGACAGGATTTCACGGTACCATCCACATCCGCCCCCGCGCGATTGGGGAGAGCCAGCAGCAGGCCAATGATAATGTAGGGAAGGAGTGAGTGAGCGAGGGAACGGATTTAGTCCGGAAATGATAAGGCCTCATCAATGATGGATAGAGTAATTTCCGCAGAGGCGTAAATGTGATGAGAGAGCTCAGGCAGTCCCTCACGTGTACTTTGGCTAAAAGTCACACAACCCACAGCAGTCAGCCAGCCAGCCAGCCCAGTTCCCTCATAATTGAAGAGGAGCCCAGAGAGAAAGTGAAAAGGGGAAAGTAAAAGTTAAACTTAAGTAAGTGTGAGTACTAGATAAGAACAAAAACTACTTCGGAAACCAATATGTGTACACTAGTGGATGTCTGCCCCGTTGCTCGCTCTGGCTTGGGCAAGGGCTCCGCCCTTCTGGCTATAGTTACACCACGAAACATCCCGGTCAATAAACCCGCGTAGGCCTGCAGCTGTATTACGTAATTAAATTCTGTTCCCGTATGTATCCTTATTACAATTTACAATTAGAATTGTATTCAACCACGAAACGCTCAGCTATTCCATATAGGGTATTTATGTCGTAATTGGAGATAGTTTTGCCATTAAATACAACTACGGTTTTATCAGTATATATTAAATGCTGCCTTTCTTCAAAGATCCGTGGCCGCTTTGGTAAAAATGTAACAGACCCTGAAGCGGTTAATAATCTAGAAATTCAAAGCACTTTCTTCATATGTAACAATAACGCGACAATGTCTATTAAATAATGCTTTTATTAGGTGAGCCCTTTTTCGGCAACGTTTTGACGGAAGACGTAGGAGTCAATTCGGACTGATGCGGACAAGACGGGAAGATAGGATTGAAGGAAGTTCTCCGTTTAAGAGAGCGTGGAGTCGACGGAGTGAAAGAGTGAGGAGAGGGCAGAAGGCTCTCTCTTTGGTTCTCACGTGGGCTGAATGCTGATCTGCCTTTCTTTCTTCCCAAAATATTTCACGCCAGTTTAACACTCACTCAATTTATTCTTAACCACACTCCCAGCTCCCCAATGAAGTTTTCTCCTTCTGTCTGACACTTTCTCTGTCTGTGGCTTTCCCCACATTTTATGCAACTGGGATAAGTGCTCCGCTCCGACTCACGGAAGCATTTAGAGTGAGGGATGCATTTAAAACGGCCCTGGTTCCAACAAAGAAGGGTTTGCA
>JAQFYT010002951.1:0-11705 GCA_034694925.1 Ceratophysella denticulata
ATATGGGCCATTGCCAATGGACTCCGACCATAAGATTGATGACTCATTGTTGGCATGGGTTGTGGAAAGCAGGGTGGTGGTGCAAATGAAAATGCTGCTGGAAATTGACCCTGACCCTGAGTCGGAAAACCACTTTGACCAAGTCCGAATCCGTTGACAGAAGTTTGACCCTGTCCCACCGGTTGAAAGAAGGCCGGATTTTGACATTGTCCTTGGCGCTGACTTGCAAATAAATTTGCTTGAACCTGACCTCCATTGCCTGATGCTTGATTGATTGATCCTGCTTGAGGTTGACCACCGAATGAAAATGCTTGACCCTGACCGCCAGAAGGATTTTGACCGAAACTGAATTGACTCCCACCTCCGCCTTGAGTATTAAATAGGCCTTGACCGGAGCTGAAAATACCTCCGCCTTGACCAGTGTACAGAATTTGACCAGGGCTGCTGAATATACTTCCACCTTGAGCACCAGCTTGGGTCTGACCCTGACTTTGACCTCCAAAAATGTTTGTTCCAAATGACGTCTGCCCGAATGGTTGACCTCCGCCCGGTGACTGGATTGGGTTTGTCAATACGAAGGGCTGCATCGGAATTGGACCGGCTGTTGTCATCGGCTAAATATGAATACAAATTACAAAAGTATTACGAAACTTGTTTGTCGAAAGACCAAACAGCCGGTACATAGCAAATTTTAACGTAAATTAACCTGGAATGGGCTTTGACCCGCGTTAAACGTGGGCATCGCTCCAAACGGTGGCGGATTATTAAATTTAAAAGCCATTTAGAAGTATATTATAAGAAATTAAGCCCAAATCATGCTAGACTACAACTAAATTTGAACTTAAGTTAATTTTGAGCTAGCCATAAAGTCCTACATTTCTGCTCATTGAATAATTTCAAAATCTCGGCGTTTCGAGTCAAATAAGTAAACATGTAACATGTTTGATCAGGAGTGTCGTCATAGCATTACACTGGCTAGCTGGCTGCAATAATACGAATTCCATCCGAATTTACGATTTTACGCAATTTTATTCTGTACATTTGTTAAGTTAATTTATACTTATTTAATTCAATAATTATTACTATATTTATTTCAATGTTTCTTAGCATGATCTCCGTGTTTAGTTTTATGATATGGATGTTCCTGCTTGTCTTTCCCATACCGAAGACCAGATGCAGCCTTCTGAACAGAGACTCCTTCGCCGGAAATCTTTGACACGTCCACATTGGTCACTGAATGCCGCAAAATTGCGAGACGCTCTTCTTCTTTCCGAGCAATTTCTGCCAAGCGTAATTCTTCAGCAGCCTCGTATTTCCGTCGAAGACGCGTTTCTCTGATAAGAACACGAAGTTTTACAATTCGTTTGTCGGCTCGTTTCCGGGTAATGACGAGGCGAGCGGCTTGAACGAAACGACGAAGTCGCTCAATTTTTGCCCAATGATGCGGACTTTTCGTGTCCACGGATAAAAACTGAAGTTTGGAAACTGAGGCTTTTTCATCTGGAATGTAATTCTTGTCCACGTCTCGAATGCAACGTTGGTTACTGCGTTGGAGTTTGGTTCGTTTCATGTCTTCAATGTTGTTATCATGAAGGCCAAGGATTTTCTTTTTAAAAAATTAAATTATATTGAGCCAAATTGCAATAGCTGAGCAATGAGCAACGAAGTTACCCAAAAACTCCATGAAATGGAGAATACATTCAGTACGCAGTAAATTGCATGTCGTTACCTCATACGCTTCCAAAGCCGCTGCGCGCTCAGCCTGAATACTTGCGACAATGTCACTTTTTGCATCAAAAGGTTCCTCACCGTGAAAAGCCTTCAAATGCTTCAAATGCATAGCACCTTGCTGAATAGTCAAACGGTTCAAGTCGTCATGAAATGCCAATTCCATTTTCTTGTATTGATTCCGATACTTCGGGTCATTGATTCCAAGTGCGCCTACGTTAAAAATTACAAAATTTGTTGGTAATTTAATGTAAAATTGGTAAAACACATGTATTATTTAATTTACTTGGACTGTCCGAAGAATGTTTTTGAATTTCTCCGGTATGCATCAGGAACTTCATTGCCGCCGCAGGTGTCATGAGATTCGGAACTGCTCTTGTTTCATCGTCAATTTCAGTTTTGTCACCAACGGTTCTCAATTTTTGTTTTTGGTATTTCGTTTTGGTACATGGTTGATTCAGCTCAGGTGGGATTTGGAGTTGATTGATACTTTCAAGTATGAATTCACTAATAACCAATACAGCTTTGTTAGATTCAATTTATGAAAATACAAAATCGTTACATTACCAACCTTTCAATACCAGGAACACAGCGGAGATACACTGTGATCTCGTAGGGTGCCATAACGTCTTCCATTTGCGGAAAGTGCAGCGAAAACATGTGACCAAAGGTACAGTACTCCCGAGGATGGTACTTAAGGGTCAGGAACATGGTATACATTTGCGTGGCGCTTGGTTGGCTCCCAATGTACCCTGCATAAAAAACACGTCGAGCTTAACGGTCAATACTTTCTTGAAAAGGTCAAATCGTCAGATACTTGCAATACCTTCACTCGGTTCGATTGTAATGTAGTCTGTACGACCACCCTTAAGCTGGAAGTACAGCGCATCTTCGCTCATTGGTGGCATTGGTAACTGAATAACGTCACAGTAGCTGTAAATTGAAGAATAACATATGTAGAACGGTCAAAAGAGCAAATGAAAAGTTTACGGAAGAGTTGACCCACATGCTTTGATTTTGACCGTACCTTTGACCAATCGGAATAATGGGCATGACCAGAATCTTGGGTAACACGAACCATTTGGAACTAGGCAGTAATTCCAACGGTATGACAATGACGTCCGTTTCCTGTCGATCCACATGAATCCGAATTCGATCTGAGCCAATTCGTTGACCCTTGGGATGACATTTTACTATGACCGTTTCTTCTGTCCCGGCGTAGAGATGGGTCTGAATTATTATAATAATACTAAAAATATATTGCCTGAGGGTATTTGCAATTGTCTGTATTCTATTTGATTTACCTTTTCGTAGAAAACGCTAAAGTAGGGCGTTTTAGGAATCTCAATCCGAAAGTCGATGGCCTGTTTTGATCGATTCCAGACAACAAGCTTAGCATGGTGCTTGGAAGGGTCATCGTGTGGAAATTTCAAAGTTGATGGGCTCACGTTCAGGAAATCATTCTGAGCTAGACCTTCATAGGCTTCTAGCAATATTTTTAAATACGATAAATATATTAGCTCAATTCCACGTAGAAATCACAGTTAATTTCAATTTTTTAATGTTTACTCATGCTATCCGGAAGTTTCTTGTAATCTTCAGAGCACAGCTTCTCTTCCGGTTTAAAATAAACGCACTTCTTCGGTTCAGGTGCGTCAGCGTCAGCGTCCTCCATGTTGCAATAATTTTCAATTTTTTTTCTGGTAATATTGGTTCAAAATATTGCAAAATTGGCTGATATGCATAGATCAAAACTTTAAATATCTCGATAGTAAACTCAGCATTTTTTCTCCAAAAATTTGAAACATCTCTCTGCTAAACTGTTAGTACATGTTTCGCTTTGTAAATGTACCGTCGTTGCTACAGACTACAACAATTAGTTGCATAAAATTCAACATTACAGCATTAGTAATTAAATTGCCTTGACATTTGAAGTGGCAACGGGTCGCCATGTTTGGAATTCTTAACAAAACAAGCAATCGGGAAATCTACTGTTTTGAGTTCTGAAGTGTTTCAGGAAATTGTTCACAAACAAATTCAAATCTAAATCGAACACAATCTACTTCACATTTACATAAATTTTTGAGATTCACTCATGAGATCATCCCAGGTCATTAATTGTAATGGTTTACAATTATAACCGTGAGTTCGTGAAGGAAGCCATGTCCTCTCCGCGTCTTCGGCGAGTGACCCAGGGTCGCAACGGCGGACCACCGGTCTTTGAAGTTAATCCTCAAGCCCCCACACCATCTAGATTCCGGCGCTTTCTGAATTGGCTCCATGACCTCTTTTTCTTTTGGAACGTCCATACACCTGACCATGAGCCTCGAGAACAACGTAGCTTCCGACCCAGCGCGGACTACCGCCGAATCGAGGCTCAGCTAGCGGCGGAAGTAGAAGAGAATATGGAGAAGGAGAAAGAGATCCAGCAAATGATGGCAGAGGTTGACGCCTGGATGGTCATCAATGAGAAGATTCTACAGGAAAATGAGGGTCTACGAGTCAAAGTGGAGGCGGAAGAACGGCGGTTGGCCGTGGTCAAGAAAATGGCTGCGGAGCAAGATCGCATTTTCCAGGAAGCGGAGGAAGTGCGTCGGAGAGTCGGAACGATCTATTACAGTGACAATGATCTCAGCAGCTCTGAGGACGAGAGTCGAGGTCAAGAGGTCGTCGAGGTACTCAGCGGCTCAGTTCGCGCAGAAACAGGTCAAGGAGACACGGATCGCGAGGACTCAAGCTCAAAATCAAAATCTGATTGAAAAATAGTAAGAATACAAAATTTTGGTTTAATTAAAAATGTCCAAATTATGACGTATTGAATGAAGAATGTTAAGTATCTGCACGTCTATTCATTTGAATTATTCTGCATATATGAAAACCGTCTGAGTTACATTATGTAAATCCAACTACGTAGCTTTATGCTGAGGCGTGCATAGAAATTAGCGCGGAAATGTGCGTACACAAGAGTACGAAATGTCTGAGTTTTAATTGAATTATTCAATATGTGTGTATGAAACCTAGGCATGAAACATACATGTTCATTATAATGTAAATCAAGTTATGTACATGCATGCTCAGGCTTGCGTTGAAAATATGCATCCCGTGCATGTATAACGCCATTTCGTGCGCCAAACCCAAAAGTGCGGCAGATTTGAACAACACGTGGAATCAAAACAATTGTATTTTGGTTTGAGTTTTATCGTGTGTCGTGGGGCATTCTTATTGATTGTTGTTGATAGTCTGTTAGGTGACAAGTGACGTGAAGTTGACCTGTGACCTTTAGTAGTGAAATACAATGCTTTATTTGCAGGTCGTGATCTACTTCTGCCTTGGAGCATTAACGGGGCGCTACATCTCACTAGCTATTACTCCTGAAGAAGCCTACTCCGCCGTAAGCTTGAATCCTGAGTTTGACCTAAAATTGACCCATGACCCAACACTGAACACTGATAGTCCTATGACCTCAAACGGGTCACAGCCACATCGTGATCCGTCTCATAAAACCGTGATGCCTTTCTCATCCCGTGTCTACGAGCAGATTAAAAATACAAAAGGCTGGGCAGGTCTCGGGCTGATCCCTGACTACCCCAAAGTCTACGTCGTGACCCCGACATTCCGTCGCCCGAATCAATTCGCAGAGTTGACCCGTGTCTACCAAGCCCTGTACCCCGTTCGACAGGCTGTCCATTGGCTTGTTGTTGACGAGGCCGAGAAGAGTACGAAGCAACATTTTCAACGCCTGAAGGAATTTCTGGCGGAATTTAATATTACATCAATTGTTTTGCGGTCATTCCGCCGTCAGCCGAAGGTCCAGAAATTTGGGAATCCCCGAGGTGTTGGTGCACGGCGAAGGGCACTTCATTATCTCCGGTTAAATGGGCTTCAAGGCGTCGTTTACTTTGCGGACGATGACAATACTTACGATTCGGAAGTATTTGCACAGGTAAAAAATGCAAAGTATGACCTCTGACATGATATTTAAGTGTGTAAATATTTTAATTCTTTACGTGTCAATAATTTCAGATGCAGAAAACGAGGAAATTGTCTGCATGGCCAGTAGGCTGCTTGACACAGCTTGCTCTGGGGTCACCCGTGGTCCAAGATGGAGTGGTTATTGCTTTCCATGACGGTTGGATTGGAGGCCGCCTATTCCCATTTGATTTTGCCGGGTTTGCTGTCAATGTCAAGTTATTGCACGCGGTATGTTTCAGAATTTGTCTCATATTTTCACCCGATTGTGTCCTATTTATTATATACTGCTTAAACGGAAAACTAATATTGGCTTGTCTACTTTTGATAGTTTCCAAAAGCAAATATACCCTGGATAGTGTCTCACGAAGAAACACAGTTTCTAAAGTCTCTGCACCTCTTACCAGAAAGCACGGAGCCATTTGGAGATAAATGCACTCGCGTAAGTAAAATCGGTATCTGAGCCATCACAGGCGTGGAATATAACTGTGAATGAATACATTATGCATGTTTATGACTTTTCACTGATTAATAAATGTCCATTTACTAGGTCATGGCGTATCATACAAGGACAGTTCCAACTCCTGCGAGGCTCATGAATACCGACAGGGAACTGAGCGAACGACTCGAGGACTCCAATATAGCCATTCTGTGGGATGCTTTAGTGGACAGGTCTCCGTTACGGGTTTATTCTGAATAATTTAAGAATATTTGATAAGAAAACATCTGACAACAAATCAAGTAATAAAAATAAAACAGTATAAAAAAGCCTTAATGAGTGAATGAATGACATGTATCATTGTTAAAATCGACAGCCCCACCAATATTGCATAGGACCATCACAGCCGTAGGATCTTGCGTATTTCTTGGTTTGGATGTCGCGTGGACGCGTATTTACTGTTTGAACTTTCCGCGCGGGAACGGGAGCAACAGGCTCACTTCCGGTTCGTGCAAGGTTTTGAAATAAATTCGTAGATGTTCCTGGGAGAACGCCTTCGTCGGCCTAAAACAAACACAGTGTTTAAAAAATAGCGCACTGCGAATAAGCATTAAAAATATATTCTCTGCAAATGTGTCAAGGGCCAGTGTAGTTGATGAACAAAACCGCGGACCACGGTCAATGAACTTTATATTTTAGTGTAAGACATTTTTACATGCTTACCATTACGTCCGATCCCGCGGTTAAAGAGGCACAAGACACATTGCCAAACAATGCCAGTAAACATGCACAGAAAAACAGGCAGACATATTGATTATGCCGCCGTATAATCCGCTGAATTTTCATAATTAATCTTTAGTTTGCGAGTTGTAAATCAACTGCAATGAAATTGTCACTACGGCGTTTGAGAAATCAAATGAAACGTTAATTACCAATTTGCTCTACTTATATCAGCTAAAGCTATTTAATACAATTAATTCATGCTAGTGTTTATACAGGGTGGTTCAAAACTCTACATGATGCGATATAAATTCTGTAAAAATTTGCCACTTCAAGCGGGAGATGATATGGTCAATTTGTAGTACGGTTTTTCTGAAAGGACCCTTAAGTATGTATATTTATGTCTTTATTACTTTACTTTTATCAAACTTTTTATCAATATCATATCCAACATCCGTCCGTTATTAGGATAAAAACGATATAGCGACCATGAAATACAGTGACTCTGCCTGATTATCAGCTGGTTAATATGTAACAAGGTGAACACCTTAAAGAAAATACTTACTTAGTGATGTACATGATATTTAATTTTTACAAAATTTTCCACAAACGACAAACTACTGAGCAACCCTGCACAAGTCAATCTGTCAGTCAAAGTACGTCTTATAGTTGGATGAATGTGAGCGGAGGTTAATTAGCGATAAGGATTCTGTGGTTAATGTTTCAATGTTTCACTCTACAGCACAGTCAAGGTTTTCCATTTTTTTACCATTGATTAGTCATTTTTGTATACATTTTTGTGAAGGATTCGATAATACGTCCAGACATAAATACAAGGAAAACCTACTGGTACTCTACCCCGTCGTTTGTAGTTATCGATATGACCGCGTGTGTTATATACGTTGTACGTAAGAACTAACCTTACGCCAAATAGACTAACCTTAAAACGTAAGGCCACGGAAAATGACGTCAAACTTTGGGATTTCTTCCCGTTTCGAATTTCACAAATAAATTAAGAATGTTAATTTAATATTTTTTTAAAAGTGATTAAATTAAAAATATAAGTCAATGCACTGCAATGTTGAATGTTGAACACTTATACGTGGTTTTGAAACCAGTCGTTCATAGATTCGTAGTATTTGGATATCCAATCCCGATTTTCCTCAACTGTGGTCACAATTGACCGTTGAAATGCTTCGCTTTTCCCGGAAGACGTCAACGAGGCTGCATTTGTTTCCACGAATTTCTTAAGCTGAATATTAAACACAGGATAAAAATTTAGATCAAATCAAGATACAGGTTTGCAATTGAATATTTTTTTAGCCTTACGTCCTTGAAATCCTGCTCCGCGTGGAAATACGTGGCTAACGTCTTAACGACGGAAGCAATGACGTTTGACCCTTTGTGAAAGTCAATGAGAGCCTTGTATTCATTCTGAATAAACGGGAATAGAACGAGGCGTCCGTGAGAATTAGCAGCTATTCGTAGCAGGAGAGATCCCACCTCATCTCGTTGAATTTTAGCATTGGATGCATTTGTTTCCAGCGTTGAGTAAAGTAATCTGTATTCAAAATGCGACAAAATTTTGCATAAATCTTAAATCGTGCTAAAGTGTGTTTTTCTTAATCCTTACGCTTCAATTTTAGTTGCATTTTTTGAACAAGACAATGCATGTTGGAGTAAATCCTTCTGTCTACCAGGTTCTGATTCACGATAGCGTTTCTGGACAAAATTCCAAGTCGAGTCTTCGATTACACCGGAACGGACTGCAGCGCAGTACACCGTTGGCTGGAGATCGAGCGGAATTCTGATTTTTAAAAAAATAATGAATTCGTTTTGGCAATTTAACACATTTTGTTTTTATATAAATGCATTTGCCGCATTTTGTTTTGAAAATTCACCTATTTTTGACTGGAGAATCCATCCAAGCCTTGAAAAGTCGTGTCGAATATTCCAAAGCCTGTGCATCTTCCAGAGTACCCGCCCAATCAAATAACTGAGCTCGATTTATAACTTGTAGACCTCTTTCATCAGCTTTTTGCTCGAAGCCAATCAAATTCAGTGCTGAATTAATTCTGGGTTTGAGATAATTCTGAAATAAAATATTAAAAATTGAAATAACATTCTAAAAGAAATTCATTAAGATTCTATAAATTCAAATAAGGTCACAACCTGAAAATTTTTAAACCCCGGTGTATTCGAAAATAAGTTACTCGTTCGCCTGAGTTGACGAAGTACTGTATTCCAAGCATTATATTCAGTTTCCTTCGATAAATACATAGTCGTATCCAGAGCACGCTCAATTTTAATGTAGTCTGCAAACATAAACGATTTCAAAGTTAAAGCCTAAACCGATAAACAAATTGAAGCACGACTAACCGACAGATTTTTCGTCGTTATAAAATGTTGCCAATATCGAAGATTTTGCCAAAATTACATAGAATTATACAACTTACCAGCAAAAGCCAAGGTAAACGAATCATCCAACAATTGGCTTCTAGTACTTGAACTAAATATAAACGGATCATTGTTCAGTTGTTTCTGAATTCGTCTAGTGAGCGTATCGTCGTAAAGAACACGGTAGTAACCTGTACCACAATCCACAATGTTTTTTAAAAAAATTAGTATTTAATCCATTTTTAGAACAAAATTCAGCGACTTTTTGAGCATACCGACAGAATCCGGATTTACAATCAGCCAATCACTCGTATCTACACCAGTTTTCAAAAGCGTTCCAGTATTACTCGGTATCCAAAAATCAAGTCGTCGATTCTTAAATTCGGGTTTATTTTTCGTCGCAATTTTAACTGGGATCCACCAGAGGTTATGGCCATCCTCAAGGGATTTTGACACTCGAGATGGAGGTTTAACGAATAATTCCTGTATAGACGAATTGACCAGTATTTAAAAAAGTTCTACTTCAACAACAGTATTTGCACTGCTGTATTTCCCAACCTGTGATAAATAGATTTTATTTGTTCCAGCAATCTCAACACGGATCAACGGTACACCCTGTTTATGCGTCCAATTATCCATGATTTCATTCACTGAAGTGTAATTGGAAATCGTTCCATCTTCCCTCGCCGCTTGTGTCAGGCCGTTGAATAAATCTTCCTGGTGTGCGTTGTTAAATGCCCTAAAATAGTAATTTGGATTAATTTAACCAGTATTATTATCTGTTAATATCCGTTACCTTACATTGTTTTCAAATAGTTTTGCAATCCTTTCCGTAAAGTAGATTCACCAAGAAATCCTTGCATCATGCGAATCAGTGATGCACCCTGTACACAAAGTAATGTATTTTTATTTTTAAACCGGTTCTTTGCAGATTATGAGCAGCCCTGTACATGTAACAGTTCCCTTTACCTTATTGTATGTAATTTTTGTGAATTTAGCCATATTATTTGTGTCATTCACAATGGGATGCGTGTCGGGACTCTGGTCGTAGATAAATGCAGTTTGAAGCGTGGCAGGTAGAAACATACTCCAGGAATCAAATTCGGGACATGCCGCAGTTTCACCGATAGTCTCGACATAGGCTGCAAAACCTTCGTTCAACCATAACTGTGACCAAGTTTTGCAGGTGACCAAATTTCCGAACCATTGATGAGCCAATTCATGGGCAATAACGGAACAGATGCCGTACCGAGCAGATTCTGTCGTTTCTCCATGAAAGTAAAGTAAATACTTCTCTCTGTTACAAGTAATTAGGACATGACATTTTAAAACATTTTAGCATCTCTGAGTAAACCAGTTATTTTCTCCTAAAAATTTGTAAATTTTTCTCCATGTGTTTTGCAAATGGTTACTCTATACCTGTACGTATTCAACCCATAATTTTCCATGGCTCCCGCCGAAAAATGCGGAATTGCAACGGAGTCCATTTTAGGTAACGGATATTTTCTGTCAAAATACGATTCATAGAATTCCAGGATTTTTCCCGCCGTTTCGGCTGCATAAGATCCACCATTCTTGAAAATGTAATGCGGTGCTGCCCAGATTTTGACGGGTTTACCGCCTAGGTATTTGGAATCTGCTGTGGCGGACTTGTAATCCGAAACGACCACCGCCACCAAGTACGATGACATTTTGACCGTTGGATTGTAATGGTCCCAGTACCAATCCGGTAAATCGGGTCTGCAAATCATATACGGTTTTTTAAAAATATATTTCAATTTCTGCAGATAAGTTATAGGTATCTACTTCAATATTTGCTTACATTGGTTCAGTTCGATTTAAATCCACGTTGCTCAAAGAATTATATCCCTCACGACGACCAACGCTAATTTCAAATACTGCCTTAAGATCAGGCTCATCGAAGCATGGAAAAGCTTGACGAGCACCGTCCGGTTCAAAATGTGATGTTGCTAAATACCTGAGTGTTTAAACAATTTAAATTAGTCAATTCTAAGGTTATAAATTACTAGCTTGCGTGGCCATGGCAACCATGGCCCGTTGCGTTGGCGCCTGTTGTGGATAGTTGTATACTGTTTTTGTTTACTTCTTAAAAATATCAACGGATTTGAATTCCAAGAATAGATCAATCACCTACAGGGTTTACCACTTACAATTTTGATTATGAGCCAAAACGCGAAAACTCCCACTCAAATTGAAACTTTTAAATGCTACCCCCTGTATACCGGGCCGCATACATACACGCAGCTTCCTCCTACGTGGATAAAAGACTAGCAAGAGAAGCCATGGAAACCATGGCCCATCGCGTTGTCGCGTAATGTTGTCAACCGTAAGCAAGCGCTCTCCCACAGTAGGTAGTAGTTCCTAGTAATTTCTCAAAAGCCGCCCTTTCACATACACGTGTGTTACTGTTGGCATGTCAACGTGCCGGTGT
>JAQFYT010002952.1:0-11705 GCA_034694925.1 Ceratophysella denticulata
CTTAAAATCATCCGTAAAATGCTAGCGATATTAAGCCTACAAAATGTAACGCCAATCATTGAAATGAATATCTTTTGACCAATTGTCTCATCAAAAACAGTTTTGTTTTATAACCATTTATTTTATTTTTACTATTTTGCATGTATGGACAACACAAACACACGGTCATTCAAATCAGTCATACCATCCTTTTAGTAATACACACTATTTAATACACTTTATAAATACATGATACACATTTTTCTTTTTAAATTAGCATCACATTTCACACTAAATGTACATGTATGATTACCTGGACAATATATGTGTTTCACGGTAATTTTCCACTACAAACATAGCTGCCACAACCACATTTATACCCTACACACCTATTTTATACAATAAATGAGCATTTTCACTTTTAAAATATGCATGACACGGCAGAACATGACATGAACGTCAACATGACACATATATAATATCTATATTATTTTAAACTACGGTAAATTATGTCTAAACTAGCTAAGATGGCTAATCTCAACTTTACTGCACGCATTCAGATATATATTTTTACACGTAAAGCATTTGTAATCTCGCACACTACTGATTTGATTTCGATTCACGCCATAACCACGCATTCTAAATATAATATAATTTCTCATAATCCAGGTATGTATATATTTAGTATTTACAGTTAGAATACACAGAACTAATACAAAATTAAATATACACAGAAACAACAACAGCACAAAATGTAAATATATTTAACACATACATTTGTTTCAAGTTAAAGTTTTAAGTAAATGGAAGCATTTGACTAAACTAATATTTCGATGCATTTATGTAAAACTCTGAATTCTAGTTCTACTCTACTAACTTATAACTAACATTAATAGAAAGAGAGTTACAAAATTAAGAGAGTCTGTTGCCGGGTGCAGAAGATAATAATTGCAAAACGAGTACTGCTGGGTTTCTGAACAATATTCAAGCTCGTATGCACCCCTGCATTATGAATATTTCGGATTTCTTCGTATTCTGAATGCAGAGGTGGACGGTCTGAATTAAATTAAAATACAGGACTTTGTGAAGGTAAAGATGAGATCGACATACAAAAATAATCATCCTTATATTCATGATTTCAGTTAAAGAAGCATTTTGATTTGCTTTGATTGTTCGTGATGCTATGGCAGGGGCGGGGGTGTTTCTGGACTATTATGGCGAATAAATACAAGTACAAGTTCCAAGTGGAAATAAATATAAAAAAATTGCACGGACAAGACAACGCAGTGCTTTGAGCATTACTCTATCTTCCTTTCTTGGCATACAAAAATCTGAAAGCTTCTTGTCAAGTACTTATACTCTCCCTGGTTCCTGTTGTGTCCGTTGTAATACTCAAGTCATTGTAAGTTATCTGTAGTGGAGACGAGGTAGGCCTTTTTCTTCTTAATTAGTGTATATAAAAATTTAATAACAAGAGAACAGTATGGTTCTCTACGGGCTATATGACACTTATTGGCACGATTGTCCATCACACGATGATTTCTCGAATGATTCGTCGATTCCTCGAGTTGGGAGTCGAGTACCCGCTCTCTAGTGACTCCTCAAAGGTCATTGTCATGTTATGGGCTCGGACAGAACCCTGCTGCTCGTCTTGGGACGGGTCCATGTAGGGGTCGGGAAGCCCGCTTAGCTCATGGTACGGCGAATGCTCACCTAGAAATTAAAGCCGAAAATAGTATTATAATTCGTTTCATCGGAAATTATAATTTTATCGGCAGAGCTGAATCATAAAGCCAGCATTTGCACAACAATTTACATAACAGTCTGTGAACGTTAGTTCAGTATTCGACTTCCATTTTTTGCAATAAACAGGATTTATTTGTCAAAATATAAGCCGCAATTCAGCAGAATGTTTGGCAAGAAGTGCTCAGATAAATAGATTTATTGGCAAGATTTGCAAGCAAAAGTCATTCAAATGACTACAAAAGAAGTTGGCTATATTCCTTACCGTTGAGATCCAGTCTTCGCTTAGGTTTGGGGATAGGCCCATAAGGGTCTGTGACATAGTTATTTGTTCGAGCCTCATACGGGAGGTAGGACTCTTCTGGTGGGGGATACTGCTCGTAGTTTCCGCGGAGGTGGGGTGGGGGGTGGGAGTGCTGCTGTTGGATGTGCTGCGATTGGAGTTGCTGCTGCGTAAGCTGCTCATGTGGGACTTGACTGACTTTCCACAGCGAGTCTTGAGAGTCCACGGAACCTCCGTTATTTGAATTGGAATAACTATTTTGATCAATGTACGGAATGTCTGAAAAGAGTAGGTTTATCAAGATTAGAGAATGATTCAGTTCTTGTGATCTATTAGGCTTGTAGTGGCTTGTCTCCGGCCTCAATCCACTTACTTCCATTTCCATTTGGCACGTGTCCATTGTACGTAATGTACCCGTTCTGCCCATTGTAATTATTCTTCATGGTGTCATCGATAATGTCCATGGATCGCTCGAGTCCCTTGTTCTCCATGCCGTTGGTGTAGTAGGGCGGTGGAACCACTTGGGTCTGGTGTCCTCGACCTGTCTCATAGTCCTTCTTCACTACTTTGTCCTTCTTGCGACAGCAGCAGAAGATTAGAATGAGACAGAAGCAGAGCAGGGCAACGATTCCAGACACAACTCCGGCAATCAAGTAGTGGACGCGACCTTCGACGGGTGCTACGGCTGGAACGTCGTTTACTGCAAAGAATATATTATGGTTTTGATTTATTTGAATTTAGTTGTATTTAACAATACTTCAGTTGAGAAACCAATTCGTAACTAGTTCTTACCAAGCATGGCGTAAACGGTTCGTCCACAAGATTCCTCGTTATCGACACAGAGTGCAACACGAACGTTTTCCACCGGCTTCTCTTCGTCAATCAGCGTTCGGAACTTGTCAGTCTCGACTGATAGCATACGGTACTTTCTCCAGGAACCTTCTCCATCTTGCAGCTCAAGCTTAGCACGAATTGGAACTGGTCCAACGAAGTTGAATAGAAAGGTTCGGGATTTAGGCTCGAATTTGACGTCGACTGGATCAGGAATTGTGGCCAAGTCAACCTTGGTGACGACCGTCGTGCTTGGAGAGTACTCACTGCTTCCCTTGGCATTGTGGGCTTTCACCTATGGAATAACGGTCACAAAAAATTCAAATGGAAGAAAGTGTGTCAAAATCATGTCAAAATTAAGTAACCACTCTCTTCTTACCTTGAAAACGTAAACAGTCTTTTGTTCGAGTCCAGTGACATTGCATGGATTGAAGTTCTGACAGTCGAATTCCACCTTGTTCACGTTATGCTCCGAATAGTAGCTCAGAAGATATTTGGTATTTTCAAATCCTCCGTTGAAACCTGGTTCGTATTTCAGAAGAACTGAGGAAATATCCGTAGCAACCGCTTCAATACGACTGGGGGCTGAAGGGCGGCCTCGTTCTTGGAGCAAAATCACTGATGAAGAATTTCCCATTGGATTTGTTGCTCGGCAGACGTATTCTCCATAATCCTCAATTCCTCGGATTCCCTTCACGTAGAGTGTTGAAATGTAAACGTCGTTTGGCAGGATGGTCAGGTTCATTTCGTAGTTTTTGATGTCCATGCGAAGGGCGATTGAGTTGAAAGACCAGTCGAATTCTGGTTTCGGGAAGGCTTGAACTTTACATGGAATGGCGGCAATGTCCTGGACATCGTATGCTACTCTCTCAATGTCGTGCTTGTGCTGGAAAATTGGCTTATCTGCAATAACAAAGCATCATTGCCATTAGCAAACAAACAGAATTAAATAATGGATACTGTTTTAAGATCCGGTGTGCATGGACTTACGATGAACTCGGAGGTACATATGAGAATCATCCTTCTTCACTTCATTTTCAAAGACGCAAGAATAGTAACCGCGATCCTCGGCAGAGATGGTTTCTCGAGTGTTTCCACTGAAATGCAGAGTAGTATGAACCGTTGTTGCCCTCACTGACTCCACAAGCTCCTTGGTATCAATCTTATACAGATTGTGGAAGTTTGGATTGTTCTCAAGCGGGACACCGTCCTTGACCCAAGTTACGCTTGGCTTCGGGATTCCCTGTGCAGCACAAGTGACACTGAATCCAGCTTCACCGGTCCTTCGAATAATTTGGGATTGGAGACCCGTAGTGATGCGTGGGGCTTGGTGGACGCGAAGAAGAACCGATGCCACGGTACCTGTACCAATCTCGTTATTAGGCTGGCAGTAGTACTTTCCTTCGGTCGAGACTTTGGCAGTGCCAATGTTTAGATTTGGTCCGACACCGATCGTGCTTTCTGAACCTTCTTTCCACCATCTGCAAAAATATACGGAAGTGATAATCAAGGCGTCACAGATAAGTGGATTATGATGTAATCGTTAGTTAATCGCTGGCTAGTCATTTACCTAAACTGCGGTAACGGCCATCCTGGAGGATCAGCTTTGCAGGATAAGGTCACACCGGACCCTTCAACGACCGCTGGATGACTGGGTTCAATTACTGTTTTCCCAGGTGCATGCTTGATTTGGAGCGTTATGGAAGCATTTCCGGTTCTTTCGTAAGGATTCACATCTCCGGAAGGATTCAATAAGTTTGTAGCTAAAATTGCAAATGATAGATTAAGTTACGTACATACAGCATCGTACATATGGGTACATATATTATATAGTGTTTGGTTCATGCATCGGGATTGCGGCTTACCCTTGCAAATATAAGTTCCAACATTGGCAGCAGTAACTCTTTCAATCCTAAGAACATCCCCGAGTTGTCGGAAGTTAGGATCATCCTTCTTGAGCCACTCGACGGAGGAAGGTCTGGGGTTGGAAGTTACATTGCATTTGATCCAAACACTGTCTCCTTCAGCATATTCCTTGTTCGAGCTCACAGCGACAATAGGAGCATAGAGAACGTCCAGAGTCAAGTCGCTTTCCCCAGACTGGCCCAATCCATTCTCGGCAGAGCACTGGTAAGTCCCGGCATCCGAGAGCGTGGTCCTGGGAATCGTGTATGTAAACGTAGTCTCGCTAAACTTTCCATTCCTCGTCCATCGTACCGAGCTCACGGCTGGCTTGGAGTCAACACTACAATGAAGTTTGGCAAGGCTTCCTTTCTCGACGCGGAGCGGGTTCTCTGGCCCCACTTTCACTCTTGGAAAGTCTACAAAAGAGGAATCAAATGGAAGATTGAACAATGGAGATAAAGCGGAACAGGGATGTGAATTGATCTGTCACATTAATTCTAGCAAATGTTTCCTCGGCTACTTTCGAGCATATTGGTTCGGGAAAGATGGGCTGAGGATGAGGAACGGCTCTGGTTAGTAGAAATTAGAAATAAATGAGGTCAACTCTTCCCGAGAACTTTGACAAAACGCGGGGTTAAAAGTATCCGTGAAAGTTCACAACCCGCCGCCTGATAAACCAAATGAAGTTCTATTCATTTCCCCCGCAAAGTTTCTCAATTATAGAGCCTAACGTCTCAGTGGATTAGGGTGCTGCTGGGTGGAGAGAAGTTTTTAATTTACGACTCACAGTTCACGTTGAGAGTGACGGTGGTTTCCAATTTAACTCCCTCGCCCAGGGCACGGTTCCAAACGACGCATCGATACTCCGTTCCATCATCGTCCCGAACCGGAGTCACGGACAGAATTGCTGAGGTTGGGTTTCGGCGTGATCCCCCGCTCTTCACAATGGAGTCCAGTGGGTAGTTCATTCCGTTGCGGTACCAGGTGATGAGTGGGTCGGGGCTCCCGCCCGAGCTGGAGCAAGACAGGTCCAGGGAACGGCCTTCCGTGGCTGTGGGTTCACTGGGCGTGACTCGTGGTTCACCCGGGAGCAGCAATACCGTCAGTTGAACAATCTTGGAGTGAAGCTCCTGTCCCGATCCGCTGGCCTTGATCCGACACTCGAACCGTCCATTGTCCCGATCATACGTAGCGTTCTGGATCTTGAGGTCATAGCGCCCTTCCGCCGGCCGGTAGTCAATCCTGTAATGAAGGAAAATGAAATGATTAGGCTCTGGCAGGTTCATAAATCTTTGACTGCCCACTCTCGACAGCTAAGGGCACACCTAGAATCCATTAAGGGAACTTGGGGAAATTAAAATGGAAATCAAAACTCCGTATCTCTAACATTTAAATCAAAAGGTTGAGAGGATGGAGGTTGCCTTTTAGAGAGAAGTCAAACAGTGGGGAGAATCCATATTTCCAACTACAAGTCTCTTCCCAGATTCGTTAGCATTGTCTTAAGAGCTTAGGTCTCCTAATACCCCCAGTCCTTGTCTGTTTACATTAGTCGGGGCATTAAACAAAGAGGACACACCCAACCAAATGAAGGTCTCCTCACAGTATCATCATCAGAAGATGAGCTTTTTTTGGTTGGGTCCAAAACCTTATAACCAGCTCTGAGTGTCTCTGAGTATTAAATAATGCCAATGATTAAAGAAAGAATAGCTATAATCAGGAAACGTGCTCAGCCTGCTAATAAACTGGCAAATGTATAAATTGTTTATTTTAAGATTTGAAACTCCGTTTCTTCGCTCTTGGCTCATTCATTACATTACATTACACCTTTCTCTTTTCCTATTATTTTGTAAGGAGCTCCTTAGTCTCTTACAGGTGATTTTGGACGCGGGCTTCGATGACGGAAGATGGAGGACAGGCTATGAATTTAGAAACTTCAATTTGCATTGATTTATATTCAGGACGAGACGGAGGCCTGAGCTCTCTTCACGCCAGGCCTCAGAGAAGACAGTAGGCAGCCCAGGCCAGCAGGGTTGGAAAGTTAAAAAAAATGGAAACTCATCTTTCTATTAGCTCCCTCTTTAGTATTCTGTGCGTGAGAGGTCACGACATAAGCTAGAATGACAAGATGAGGCAGCGGAGAGAAAAGACGCCAAGATTGTGAATGACATTTTCTGAATGATCAAAGCCTCTCCTGCTCAGCGGGCACACGATGCAATGACATGGTCTCAACTATAAAATTGACATTATGCACACGGAGAGGCGCCAAGTTAAAACTCCCGCGACTCTGTTTAGCGTCCTGGTTGGGCGGTCTGGGTTTTCGATTCGTCTTCGATCTGAATTTGGTTTTTAAAATATTGAAGTATGCATAATTCAACGATTCGGAAATCTGCATAAAAAATCTAGTTATTCAAAATTCAAAATGGTCCAACGTAACGAAATTCGCAAAAAATTTAAACTAAATTTATAATTCCATATTATCCTTTATACGTCTGCTGACAAATTATCTTCTCAACCTCGAGTGGAACTGTTTATTCCTTTGCTCATAAACTTACGCATAATTGGTGTCCAGAGGTGTTTCTCCAATAGCGACATTGTCCTTATCTCTTGCATTAGTCCGGAACCAGAAGAGCGTCTCACGACCCCGACTGATGAGGTGCGGCCCGAACCGACACTCCAGCACGACGTTGTCTCCCTCGGCCACGTCCTTCATGTCATCCCCGTTCACTCGGCTCAACAGCAGGAGAAGTACTGTAAAACAGACAAATGGACAAAAAAAACTTAGAATAGGACTTCATAAAAACGCAGAATTTTCAAAGGGAATTGACTAGTGTATTTTTTATGTTCATTATTAAAAGTCAGTCCGTCGCAGGAACAGTCAGTTCAGTAGTTAGTTGCACAAAAGCGAAGCAAGTGAGTTATTTAAACATTTCTCATCCGTCATCTTCTCCATTATGTTCCCCAGTTGGGAGAAAAGAAGAAAAATTTCTGCTCACTGAGCAATTGTGGAAAGGAAAGAAATGCGAGTGGTAGAAGTACCTTCAATGCTATGCAAGGCTTGGGGACACGAACCCGCTGTTTTACTAATATTGCATCTCCGGTGCGTTCTAGGTATTTTGGGATTTGGATTTGGTCATTTGATTGTCGCCAAAATGACATTCCGATAAAATTCGAATAATTGTATTCTGGACACAGCATTAGATTTACATTACAACATTTATTTAGATTTAGATTGCCAATCCGATACGCCCAAAACACAAGGTCGATTTGACAGCGACAAATTGTCTGAGGGCTAGGAGAAGACGGATGCTCCAGTGGGTTGGAGACAAGTTTTTTTACAATTATGAATTGTCATCATTCTGCCTGAGTCAGAGACGGACCAACGACCGAACTACCTTTGATTTTGATTTATTTGAAGGTGCTGAACAAGGGAATAGGGAATCAATCGGTGCGTTATGGAATCTCGAGAGATGATGATGTTTGGGCAGTGAGTTCCTAATAACACATTTTCCGAATCTCCATACAAGTTGTGCAGGAGACTGGAAGAGAAATTGCTGGAGAGTCTTCTTTTTAGTACATGGACCCTTATGTAATGCAGTACTTATTAACCATCCCTTCAAGCGCACCCATGCAACAGTCAATTTCTGGAATGGGCCGCTCCTTTTGTGCCTCTTTCGGAACGACGACCATCGGCTCTCTGATCCTCCAAATACATGGCTTAATAATGTACTCACTGGGCTCTTGAGTTGCCAAAAAGTAGGCGTTGAAGATTGAAGACCCAATACTATCGGCATTCCTATTGTTAGAAGGGTTCCTTTGGGGCAGCTATTATTTATTTCATACAAGACAAGGCACAAGGCACACGGAAGACTTGACCTTCCAAACAAAACATATACGAACATGAAATACCCAACACCATACAGCATGCGTCGTTGGGTGCTGGTATTGGAAGATGCCTCAAAGGGAAGCTCTATTGAAGCTCAAGTTTTGGAAATAAGGAGCTCAATTCTTAAAGTAGCAGGTATAGCCCTCCAATTTAATAATTGCAGAGGTAATGTCGAATGAATGGTTCCTACTAACTAAAGTCTGATCTCAAATCCCACGCTTTCTTATCAGCCCAGTACATCACCTGAGAAGCTGTCTTACGTAATGCTTCGAACAAATGGTCACTGATTATCAGAGGCGTAGTTGCTCTGCCTGGACGAAAGCGCACGGCTTTTCTTGGAATAATATGGATGAGTAATTTGGAAGTTGGAATTACATTTTCTCATCCTGAGGAAAACATGGTTTTATTTATTTTAGGTTTTCGGCTGAGGAAACCTCTGGCTATTTTTAAGAAGAGCTAAAGCCAAAAACCTTTGACACCAGGAGCCACGCATAGCATAAGCATACCAGAACTAACACATAAAAGATCATTTGTCAGCAGGCTGAGGCTCATTAGAACCTCGTAAACCGAAACCTTCAATTTTACAAGAATTTCCATTCCGGCCTTATCTCAAAAAGAGTCTTTTCTTCGGAGTGAAACGAATTCTTAGCTTCAGTCAAGAATAAAAACCCAAAAAATTCCTCATCCAGTTCCAGAAGCTTATAATATTTCTGAACGGATTAATCCGCAAGAATAATGTTTCTCCTCGTAAAAAACAGAAATGGATACAATGAAAATATCAGCCTGTCATGTCCCATTTTATTAAGAAGGGCTTAAGTGCAGAAGTCGGCTCGCTATTACATACTATTATACCTTTGCTTCTGCTGCTCCCGATCCAGATTCCTGTGTCCAGGACTCAAGGGGCTCTGTGTCTACCTAATTCCGAAACCTCTATGAAGTGCATGATTGGGATCATAATAAAAATGAAACTTGTGAGACATGCTCAAGAAATAAGAAATTGTGTATTATTATCCATTGGCTCTGCCTGTCAGGATTATTCGGAGGTGGCAGTGGCAGTGGCATAGGGAGGTTTCTGTAAGTATTTCTTATTTTTAAGATTTTAAGAATTCTATTCCAACATCCATCCCAGTAGTTCTTGTCAATTCAATTCCACTTTTTTACGGGAACATCCCCATACACAAGTTCCAAACACTACTTTTACCACCTACGCTATTTTTACAAGAACTCTCACTGTGTTTACAGCCGACTGGATCAAATAAATAGGAGATGCTTAAACGTACGAAAAAAGTCGGGGTTGCGTTGTGAGTAATGCTGTTCAGACGTTTGGAGACGGGAGATCCTCTGTTGTAAGTACACAGTAGTACATATAGGTAGGAAAAAAAGGTAAAAGAAGTTCATCTGAGTGGAAACCATTGTTAGGCTTCCATTGTCATCCACATTTGTAGTTGTAGGTATAAAGGCAGAAGGATTTATATAAGAGTCTTCTATTCACCATTGTGCTCCTCAAATTGAAAACCATTTTCTCCCGGACTGACCTTGGGTCCCGTACTTCAAGCTTCAAACCGAAAAGGTAACACTGGCCAGGTAAAGGTAAGACAGAAAAAAAAACCTGAACCTTCATAATGATTTCTCCAAATAACATCTGTCAGTTGGGTCGAGTTGAAGGTATCTCAAAAGAAAGTTTTGATTTGATTTAAAGATGCGTGTGCCTTAAAGGAAGAACCATGAACGCTTCATACAGAGCCCATCCGGTGGTGTGAAGTTAGCCTTAAGGCTGGCTACAGGCTGGGGTCCAAGTGCGCCGCCCTGGTGAGCTCGCCGCCGGAAGTGTTTGGGAATGCTTATTATTGATTGGAAATCGTGGGAATTAGTGAGGAAATGGTGGAATATATGGGAATCGGTGGGAAATACACGGGCATTAAATCATAAATAGATGATTTGTTAAGTTAAACCCGGGTTTTTATTTTCTAGCAGGTCAACGCTTGAGGTGCCCCCATAAGGACCATATAGGTAGTGTTGGGCATGGTTAGGTGAGTGTGTGGTAAAAATTTGGCTACCCCAGCCCTGCTCTGACATTCCCTATCTCCTGTTCCTTGACTTTAAATGTCTCTTTCCTAAACGTTCTGTCCTTTGACTTAACACTACTCTTTCCTCAATTTCCTGTCCTTTTACTTCACATGTCCCTTTCCTAAATTTCATGTCCTTTGACTTCACATGTCCCGTTCCTCAATCTTCTGTCCCTTGACTTCATATGTCTATTTCCTCAATCTCCTGTCTCTTGATTTCACTCCATGTACGACGTATGTACCTTGTTACAAGGCAAAGGTGGCCGTGGTACATGACTGTTACATGATTTCACTCGTCTCTCCCCTCAACAACACCCTGGCTGGATTCCCCGCCCGAATCCAAAGCTTCTGATGAATCATACGAAATATTTGTTTTTTACGAACATTTTGACGTGCCAAACTGTGTCAGTTTTATCACATACCCACCTCACCACTCAACACTACATATGGGTAGGTTCTGAGAGTATAAGGCTGCTCGTCATGTGAGGATCATAGCAAGGAGAAGCTATATTCAAAATCCAGGTCGTACCCACATAGTGGTCGATGTTAATAAGGAGCGAAATTGACGCTCCGGTTCTGTTACGTGTGCTAGATCGGACTTGAGTTGTGGTTTTGCTTGAGTTGGACGTTGGACCTGAGAGAAGTGCATGGTATTTACATTTGAGATTAAATTCTCGGCGCGATATCTCAGCCCGGGTACAACCATAGTGTCTGCGAGGAGATTTTAGGAAAAGCGATTAGCTTTGCAACGCACCAAAAATCAACCTAATCGATTCCTTGGTTTAGAAGATTACATGTGATAGAGCCACCTCAACTCCACTCTGGCTGGCGTCACGAAAAGGAGTTAAAAACCCGACCAGAGATTTTACAATCTTTTTATCTTTTCCCTTTACATCAACCGCACCTTCTCTCCTATCTACTTACTTTGGGTCGTACAATTTTTTTTGGCATAGACTTTTTCCATGGAGAAATCTAAGAAGTGGCGTTAATCGAGTATCGTTCAATATTTCGGAAA
>JAQFYT010002953.1:0-11704 GCA_034694925.1 Ceratophysella denticulata
CGTTGCCTGTGTGAAGGGCATGGACGACTTGGGTGGTATTTAGATAAGAGGTTTTATTTGGAATGGGCCGACTGTAGATATGAAATCGTTTCGCCTAATTACCAAGGCATCAGATGCATCGATACTCTTAATATCTCCGCATGGAATGTCAGCTAAAACGTAGACACCGAAAAGTTCGCCTTCTCGGCGCGGAATGTCGTTGACGTACTCCGCTTCGCCTGGACAGAACAAATCATCTCGTTAGAAGCACCACATTTGATATAAATGAAATATATTGTGACATAAAGCGCTTTAATTCTCCATAAATAAAAATTATGTTACATATTTCGGTTTTTACCGGACACTTGCGCAGCAGCTTCAACCTTGGGAATGGATTTGTACAACGCCTTCTCTGTTACGTCAGTATCAAACGTCTGTTGTCCAGAACTGCTGAAACGTTCCAAATCTAAACCACCTGATCGGAACATATATCCTTCGGTTGTTTACCCAAGAGCCCCAGAATTACCTAAGGTTCATACAAATTTTAATATCTGTAACCTCCATAGACCTTTTTATCATTTCATTATTCAGTGCCGTATTACGTACCTTATACAATAAGGATTTAGTCAACTGTTTTCTGTAAGCTGGATCTGCTTCAGGTGGTCGAATATCAGGCTGAATTTCAGCTTCTAGCGTGGCCAGTGCTCCTTGAATTGTACTTTCATTCGCCAAATTATTGTTGTTTTCAAGGAATGCTTCTGTTGCTGATGCATGAATCTTCAGGTACAAAACATGATAAGTAAGTCGTCGTCTCCATTCTACGTATGAGACATACCTATCAACCAACGCAACTTACAAAGTTAGGGTTAATTCCTCCGAAAACAATACGCGGCCTCTCTGTCACTTGATGTGAAGAATCTGTTTTCAACAGAAAACCTGCATTGACGTACGCATGGGCATTCTGGTATCGCCGAGTAATCTTGAGTGATTTGAATACAGACACAGATTGAATTACACAGTGAGACATAAAATATAACTCAAAACCAAAATATAGCTAGTCACCTTGAAACTGCGAAACGTGTATCTCTTTCTCTCGGGAAAACAGATGGATACCAACAGTTTTCCAGTCATATCCAACGAAAGAAATTCATGGATTTTGTACCACTTTCCAGCCTCAGAAGCAGTAGCTGAAATATTTTATGAAGTTACTACCTAACCGTTTATTCCTAACTCACTTGCCATATTTTTTGAAACAGACGCTTGCAGAAGAAAGAAGTGTACCAGTAATTGGCAGGTACGATTTAATGAGCCTTAGTAATTAGTAAATACTACACGCCGTGATTTTCAAGGAAAATGAATATGACAAGCCAGTTTTAGAAAAGGCTATAAGTGCGTTTCGGAATAAAAAGTAGCTGGAGTAAACAGACAACGGACAGGAGTAATATGTTGAAATAGTGTACCGATACTAAGTTCCGCTCCTGCTGTTTCAAGCAACATGAAAATATCGGACGGGAATTCCGGATGGTTATGCTTGATCATCAAGTTTCCGGCCAGTGTTCCATTCTAAATTAGCCGTAAATATTAACCCACATTTTGTGTTCAATTCTTTTACATTTTCTAAATTATGTTACGTTTGCTAGTACTCACATTTCGAACGGGAACATTAGCAATTCGTTCAATGTGCTTGCTAATAAGTCCCGCGTATTCATATCCAACTGTATTTGCAGCAGCTTTGAATATTTCCATTGCTTTAGTCAGAGTTGTTCCTGCACCAACGATCAAACCTGTTGGAGTATTCGCTACCTTGTGCAGCTCAGCCACGTTGTTAATGTCGATGAAAACTTTGTACGGCGAGTCATCTTTGTAAACGCCTGTTTGAATTTCAAATTAGTAAACGTGAATGCAAACAGTAGTAGTTTCGTTTACGCAAAAAAGTATTACTAAATAGTTTACAAAATGCTAATTACAATAAACGCACCATTAGCTGTATTCCCAGCAACAAATCGATAACTGAGTCCCTGAGCGTTACACTTTTGAAGTTTAGCAAATATGGTGTCCAGATTAGTGGCAACAACCCACTCTTCACCAGTTGGAAGTGGCATAGAAACTTCTGCAGAAACCACAGGAGATTTACAGCAGCCATTTCCAGCTCCGCTTCCGTTCGTAATAATTCCATTACAAAAATTAGCATTCTTGGGAGGACATGGACATTCCAAGCAATCCTATTATTTGAATTGTGTACAAATTTTGTTGATGATACGAATTTACAAAAACACACTTATTTATGATAAAAAGTCAGTTGAATGCACCTCAATGTCCAAGCACTTCTTCTTAAGACTTTCAGGTGCGTCGACAGCCATTGATTTGAAAGCATCCAGAATTGGTCTGAAGCCGGTGCACCGACAAATATTTCCATCGAAATTGTCTTCGACGTCTTTCACGCTTACTTTTCCCTTAGATTCTACCAAGCTATAGATAAATACAGAAAATACGTTTGATATAGAAATATGTAATCGATCAAAATGTATTGAATTATACGAGGTTCCATTTTTACCTATTCATGCTCATCACCATCCCAGGGGAGCAATACCCACATTGCGTGCCATGGAAATTCACTAATCGATTCTGGGCCACTGATAGTCCATCTTTTTTGTTACCGAGGTCTTCAACGGTTGAAATGTTCCAGCCGTTGCAGCTGAATACCGGTGTGAGGCACTGAAAAATGCGTGCGTACTTATTATGTGTGATAAATATTTAAGTTTTTCATAATCATAAAGTATCATCAGAAACGTTTCCAATACTTTTTAATTCATAGTATTTTAAATAAAATCAGCATTTTGATTCCTTGGATCAGCATTAGGATGGTCTATATGCGCCAGTACCAGTCTTAAAAATAGAATTTCCCGTAGCTCATCTCCCCAATGACTTTTTTCGCTTACTGAGTTGACGGCCTTGACAACATCTTTGCCAGTCACGCTTTCCTTGGTTCGTGCAGTGACGACGCATGCTCCGCAACCCCCTTCTCTGCACATGGACTTTGTTCCCTTTAAACTCGCCACATCTCGAATATAGTCAACTAACATGGACCGTGGTCCAATGTTTCCGCTGTCCGCATTAACTAGTAATTAAAATTCCATTCTGATCAAATCGCCAGCAAACCAATGTTATATTTTCTAGGTTTACATCATCATCATATGCCGTATTACCCTGGAATTCCTTTCCATTGATCCAGAATCTTATTGACTCGCCTTCCCTATTGTTTTAAAGGTTAATTAAATGTAATTCATGAATAGCTACGTTTTAATTTCTTATTTATCTAAACAGGCCCATGGTTATAATTTTGAGTATACTTACCCTTTGCCCATATTGGCGGTGGGACTCACAAATATTGAAATTCAGATATTATTAATAGCTGATCTTAACTCACTGTCCGACTAACTTCGCTGTTATTACGTGACAAATATTAAACTCCAAGAATACTGGTAATATTTACGACGCAGTTGAAATGTTGAAACCGTCGGTGTATTGTTTCAGTGCACAACTGCGTGATCGAAGCGCAACTCAGTATTGTATAACCGGCTTTTCTTGTCGCTTCGTCGATCAGCTAAGCTCTATCATATTTCTAGCCAGATAGTAAAGTAACCCTACGTTCAAGCTTCACATCACTCCCCACTCTGCTATTGCGGCACGAGGAGGCAAGACACGGGAATGGAAGCAAATATTAGATACGATAATTGCTCTGATGTTATGAAAGTCCATATCACAGCAAGATGTATAGTAAATGCAGTTTATTGTTATAATATTAAATATATGCATTATATTTCAATTGCTCGCTGAGTGAGCATTAGCTGAAGTACGATAGCACAACACACTTCTGATATAGGTATGTATATCCAGGAGTCCAGGATGACTGACAGAATTTCGATCTGGTCACGCGAAAGATGAATAGGCAAATATTATTTTTATATGTTTAATTTTTTTACATACAGCCATCAATTACTCGGCTCAAAGTATTCATTCATAACCTAGTTGAATTTTGAAGGACAAAACACTCATTAGATGTATTAAAAAAATTCACCAATTATTCAGTACCTGCATGCATTGGTTGTGGTAAATATGAGATCTCGGTTAGTTTTAGTGCAATCTCATATTACTGCATATTAGGATTATATTTATTATATCATATTGTAAAGGCGTAGTCCACATAGTCCGGTATATGCTCCTAAGCGTTAAATATAATTTAATATTTTTTGCTGCCCTATTCAATGGTTATATGTATTTCCATTTGTTGCATTTGAGTTGTTCTAACACCGAATTATATTAAATATCTCTTTTCAGGCAAAGGCATAAGGTATACAAATTTGAGTTTATTTCTGTATAATTTTAACTTTTGCATTAAAATGAATACCCCAGTTGAAAATAGCTTTACAATTTAATCAAGAAATAATATCCAATATCCAAATATTTCGTATTATATGTATGTAGCATGTATGACTCGGTTTCACATATACGGTAGGTAGTCGGCAAAGTATTTAACTCCCATACTCACTGCAACCTAATTCCTTTGAAAAATTAAAAAAAAGTTGGCCTTGTATCTTCATTAGTTCTTACGTCAACGTCGTCATCAATTTGATGTACTAGGTTTTCCTTCTCATCATAATCATCCTAGTAAGTGTGCTTAGGTACCTACTTTTTGTCTTACATAATATCTATGCTCGGTGCAATGAAGTGCTGAAAAAATTGATATCAAGCCAAATGACACCAGTTATTCACAAGGAAAATGTGAGGATAAATTCGAATCTATCTCTCAACGAGTCTTGAATCTAAACAGCAAAGTATATTACCTACAAGACATATTTTGGTAATTACGGTCAAATAATATTCTCCCGTCTTCTGGTAAATTTGCAAATTGTGAAGATTATAGTTCTCCCACAAGTCTGATGAGGGGAATCCTATCCTGAAAAATACAGAATCGTTTCATATCCCTTCGCTTTCGCTGCATAAATCAAACTTACCAAAACTGTACTGGGATATATTATATACATATACCAAATTAAAACTTAGTTCATTGCATAGCTGTAACATAGTATTTTAAATTTGTTTGCAATTCACCTTCACCACTGCAGAGCAGATGGACGTAAATGTGGCAAGATATTTAGGAGTTTCGGCAAGACGTGCAGTCAACCTTGGATTTAATCATATTTAAAACGTCCAAACTGAGTTAAATATGGGCAAACAAGGGTTTCTATGTTGGATATTCTGTGTTGATTATGATTCCAGGCCTGGACCCGTGTCTATCATATTTCTTTCGATTCTGTTCTTATTTAACTGAATCCGAGAGTATTGAAGGTGCCATTAAATTATGCGACGTATTGGCATTTCTTGGCTCTCAAGAAATTCTGGTTTTATTGTAAACATTATTCTTGGTTTGAATTAAGATATATATATATATTTATTGTGCTGAATGAGATAATCAGTGGTCAATGGTGAGAACTGACGTGAATGAAGTTCTCAATTGCCGCAAACGATCAATATATTTAGAATGTTATATTCACTTTACTGGTTTGAAAACTTATGTTGAGAAGAGACCTGACTGAAGCTGGTTATCAATGACTAATTCGTGTGGTGATGTGAATTGGCTAAATTAATGCTGTGTTCCTATATTCACTTTCCGAATCCTTTGAATTCTGAAGGTAAAAAACACCACACCAAAAAACCCGACAAGAAAACTTGTTTTGTGGCAGCGTGGGAATATAATGTACTTAGGTTTTATTATGGCATATCTGCTGTATTTCAGCGTTTGTAGATGAACTTAGATGGAGTTTCCGATTTTCGATGAAGTTTAATCCAGAGTGTCCGCGTATTGTATAGTGTATAATTTATATTGCCTTGCAATATTGTATAACCATATATCAAACAAATGATTAATAATACATATATCTAATAGTCTGGCCTAACTCTGCAGTAGCAGCACAGTACCAAAAGCTGGTTTACAAGACCTGCGTTTCTAATTAACTTCATTTTAACGATCAATTTCAGAGTAGCTCCCTGGGAATTGCTTTGTTGCAGGCTAAATTCTCTCATTTGAACTTTACTTTCTGCTTGTTTATGTTCACGCTTTTAGCATGCTACGGTTGAAATTCGGATCATAATGAAATTCCACAAATGGCTGTATCAGAAACGAAAAGGAACGGAACCAAAGTTTCTCGACTGCACAGATAACATTTTTATGGAGAACCTTGCAGCTAAGCTAAATGTCACCCTTGAATTCTACGATGCTCTGATCATGATTGAAGATTTTTTTTTCTGATTCGTCTGACCAAAACACTTGGCTGCAGTCGCAAATTTTAATCTCGAGGATTATAATACTGTTCTCGGAATTCCAACGTTTTAAACCAGTCAGCTTGTATCTATTTCAGACCAACAACGGAGATTTGGGAACTGTACTAAATCAGTAGAAAAAGAATCGTTTAACTCTTTTTTCTGGTTATTTCCGCTGAATACCTGGGTTCTGCTAGGGATCACATGTATCTCAATCACATTGTACATCCGTGGACAATGGTTCGAAGTCTATTCCGTACTTATGCGACAGTCGTGCACGATTCTCGACCAAAACCCGGTGCTCATTGTGTTCATCTTTGCCACAATCATATTGACATATGGCTACGAAGGGATTGTATCCAGCCTCGTGATAGTCCCACCTCCGATCAAAGTATTCAGTACCTTGAAAGAGCTTCTGAACACCGGTTTTAGAATTATGGGCCACTATGATGACAATCCAGATTACCAACTCTGAGTTCTGCTTGGACGGGAAAACATTACCGTGACAAATAGATCGGACGTGTTCGCACCCGATAATATTATCGGGTGCGAATACGTCCGATCCTAGAGACATTTATCATAAAATAGAAACCCCACTGGTTTACTGTAACTCTACCAAGTAAGAATTCCCAGATAGAATAATTCCTCATATTACATATGTTCCTGCAGACTTTTCCCTTCGAAATTCATTGTCATGCGGTCAATGGCGCTGAAATGGACAAGATATTTGCTTTTCTCTTTGTTGGATACTTACACAGGAAAATAGAACAAATCGGCCATAAAATGAAAGAATCAGGGCTTCTCGTGAAGTACCGAAAAATATGGCATATATAAACATTCTAATGGCGGCGTTGAAGGGCATCAGAGCACAAGCACGTAGAGAATCAGGAATTTCAGTTGTTCCTTTCACAATGAGTGATAAATTTTTTTGTCTATATTTGTCGGCTTGTCTTTACTCTTAGGGGTTTCACTTATCGTCTTTCTTTTGGAAAAGCAGCTACCAACCCTTTTGAACTACTTCAAACCAAGAAAGTACATTTTGAAATGTAAAACTGTAGTACTGGAGAAACTTTATAGTATTGCTAGGATATTCGAAATTTTAGTTTCTCTGGTATGAACAATCAAAATCAAAAGCCAAAAAATCGTCAGCTTAATTCGTCGCGGCGACAATTCGTAGCCAGCGACAGTTTGTAGCTGCTGCATCTGCTGATGATTCCTAACTGTAGGCGTCTGATGATTCCTAAAGTTCTTCCAAATGACGACCTTGTTTTGCAGAAAACAAGGAGAAATTCACGACACGCCAGACCAGCTAAAGATACACTGGTATCCAAAACAAAAAATCGCAAATCCGAAAAACATTGGGCAGTTTCCTGCAGTGTGCTACATGCTACATTCCGCATCTTAGTATTTAAAAACGTAAAACGTCCTAATTTATATAATTATGGTCAATATTTACTTTTGCTACGAATAGCAAGATTGAATGCGGAGATACATGCGGAGATACATATAAAAGATTGGTTACAATTTGCAATGAATGGATTCAAAGGATTAAAGGCTTTCGGCGTTCAGTAAAATTTATGAGGCAATAATTCATTTGTAAAAAGGTGGATGCTCGTTCAAGCAATTTCTACAAGATTGATGACATCTTCAAAGTACAGGTACTATTATCTCTAATTGTCATTGAACGTCAGAAGCTTAAGCTGGAGTAAAGCTCGAACATAGCGCATTGCCGTATTCTTTGATGGATCTGTAGGGATCGTCACAGGTCGGGGCTGATATTGATACTTGGTAGCTGTAGGCACTGAAATAAGAAAACGATAATTGAATAAACCGCTTATGTACCATCAATATCGCTGTCTTGTTTCGTATAGTTGAGTAATTAATATGTCGATAAAATCATATAGCGTATTACTTGGAAACTTAGACTTCTTAAAAGCGTCTTCTTTTGAAATATTTTCCTCGGAAAACGGACTGTAGAGATACTTCCAGTTTGGAACATCCATAATGGAATCGGCAAGACTTTTCGATTTCAACGTGTCGGCTGTTGCTCTCCAGCTGAAGACGACCCCACCTTAAAAGTATATTAACAGTCTTCCCGTAAATTCTGTATTTTCTCATTATGAGATTTTAAAGTATATTTAAAACACAATAATTTTTTTGTATAACCACCTTCTTCAAGCCAGTCCAGGGTTATGGCGTTGGGAGTGGTAGAAGAAAACCTTAACAGAATTGTGCCCACAGCATAAGCACCGCTTGCAAGTATTTCTTTTGTTCGTTCTGTAGAAAGGCAGCCCGCAATTTTCCTGTTGATTCCATTTTTGCAAGGTTATTACAAATCGGGTACTAATACATTACGGAGTCTACATGATTTTTTGAGCTGTATAACTTTGATAGTTAGGTTAGATTCCAAAGTGTCTAATTTAGTTCAACCAAACCTAGCCAAGCGTAACCTAAGATGGGTCATCAGAGCCTAACCTTACCAAATTGATGCAAATCCAAAAATCGTGTACGCAATATACTTTTGCTGTACAGAGCATAGCTAAATTCAAATAGTCGCTAAGGCTAGAATTTCCTGGGATTACCCATCAGTCCAGAGCGATCTGAGGACTCCATCCACACTTTTCCGCTTGCGGCAGTCGTCTAATTGCAGGTGATCTTTGATGAATTTGCCCAAGAAGTAAAACCATCCCCATAAGGATACACTTTGATTATCATCCAGTTCTAAGTCTTTGATTTCCTTCTTCTCTCCGAATTGTTCCAATGTCAAGTACGGCCCTGAATTTTCCTCGGTTGTATCGAAGTAGTTATCGCTACATTAGAAGTATATTGAATTCCATTGTAATATTAAAGTCGGATCTACAAATGGTGATCAATCCTTCAAATTACCCTAATATTTTCTTGCCAATGACAGTAAAATCCGCCTCATGAAGCGCTCGACCAGTGAAGTAGTAAATCCGCGTGTTTATTGCGCGTTGAACAGCTGAGTAAAGTAATCGAGTCGGCCTGGAACTCACGGGTTTGATATCAAAATTCCCAGCGGCGTTGTCCCAAATAATGGTTTCCCATGCTTGGAGATACTGGGATACGTTCACAGCAATTTTTAATGGCAGGGATATGGCGGAAGCCTGAAACAGACAATGCTGTTCACATTGATAACGATATTTGCATTTTGCTTTATTGATTTATGTATGACGGCTGCTTACGCTGATTGGCACAGTTGTTATTCCATCAAAGAATAGTTCCACTTCGAATCGGACCCAAAAATTTTCGCTGAGAACAGTTTTCAGTTGCTGTTGCGTGGATACGTCTAATCGTTTTGGCGGAGCGGCAAATCCGCAACTAAGCACACACATAGGAAATATTGTGTGTTCTAGTAGTAGGGTTTCAGAACCGAATTACCTAGTGAATTTGATTTACCTGAAATCTGCCATAAATATGTTGCTACGATGTTGCTTCTTTAGTTCAGCCGTATTTTTCTTGAGCACAAATGGTTTGTCTTTTTTTGTTAGATTGACCGGCTGTTGGTATTGGTCAATCATCTCAGCCTTAACACGATACTTGGATTTGCCCAGGTGCTTTCCGACCAGCAGGCGAACTGTGGCCTCAAATTTCTTGATAATAACACGGCCTTCATTTTGACAACTGGGATGCTTGATAATCACCAGCAAATTCGGTGCCATCATGTTGAATATCTCCTGTTTCTCCTGTCAACATGCATATAAATTGCTTCGGAGGTGTTAACAAATTAAGAGCTAAAGTAAACGTCGATTGAGTCAATTCTAACCTCAGGTGACAGTAGATACATAGAGTCCAGAATTTCTTCGTAAATGTCCTGAACATGATGCACACAGTCGTCAATCCTCGGGTCAAACTTCTTATAATCCCGTTCCTTATATTCTTCATTAAACTTCCACTTTTGGAGCAGGTCTAGTGCCATATTGAGCTTTTGTTGAAGCCTCGTGAAATGTGAATGTTCTATTGGATTTGACATTGTTAACGGTTCTTGCAAATGTGAAAACACGTGCATAGATTCCGCCGTAAGTACCGGAACAATGGGTCGCAACGGCTCATATGGTGTTTGTACTGGTGCATTTGTCGATACCTGGACATACGTGGGTTTTGGTGCATTTGTCGACATTGACACATATGTTGGTACTTGCGATTGTTCCCAAATTGGCGCTGTTGCTGGAACTGGTGCCTGCACCCATGTAGGCGCGAGCACTAGCATCGATTTTGACGCTGGTGTTGGTATTGACGTCTGCATCAGCATTGGTATAACTGGCAAGGGTGGTGTTGCTGATATTGCTTCATGTGTTGAAACTGATTCCAGTATTTGTGTGGGTAAGGATACTTGTGCCGACGGGGCTGTCAATACAGTCTGTTGTAGAAATACAGGTGCGTATTGAATCTGGATTGGCTGATATACTGGCTCCAATGTTTCTTGTTGCTGTTGCAGGGAAACCGGAACTGTCGAATCCATATGCACTGCTTCCAACATCGGCGTTGGTGTAGATAACCTTTCATCCTCAGTGGGGGAAGAATTTGTTTCAGAATCTAAGCTGGAGCCCTGTAAAACGATGATTTCAGTAACAATGATTCCGCTTTTACATACATTTTTGTTTTGTTCATATAAGTTTAGAAATAATACCAAATATTCTGAAATAAAATCATCTGAAGAACTGGTCAAAATATCTTCCAAAGAAGGTGGCTGAAAGCTCATCCAGGAACAACTTTCTGGGGAATCCGAATCCGTATAACTTGTTCTGCTTTCCGTGCTGCAAGTGAGATTTGGATTGCCCGATTCGGGCGTATCACCTGTGCTGTCTTCCACGCTGGAAGATGGATTTGGATTTCTCAATTCGGGAGTGCTTCTATTATCTGTATTTGTAGACTCACAGTAGCTTCGGAGAGCATAGAACAAGCTCACACAGTTTTTACTATCCTGAATCTGTTAAAAATAAGTAAGCCAATTGTAAGTTTTGAGCTCCGCTATTTCATATATCTAACATCAAAGTAAGGAATCAATATTTTTCTGGTCTTATTAAAACAAGTGTTGGCCAAAACTTTTTGACAAGTTTTGACCGAAATAAATGGCATTTTCAGGTTAATCATTGATTTTTTTAAAAAATTAGTTACGTAATTTGTGCTAAGAAAGGTTAGATTAGGAGTATTCAGGTTAGGGTAGGTTTAAAAAGCCGAAAAAATAAGAAAACGTTGTTTATTTAGGTTAAATTTGTCAAAAAGTTTAGGCCAAAACTTGTTTATATTAGGTCACTTAAATTGACACCCCAAAGTAAGTACCCAGTATCGGATGAACAATTTCAAATAAAAAAAACCTGCCTTACGGCACCTTGGGACCAGAAGGCTACTGGCAATATGACATTGACTAGAATGTTGCACCAAC
>JAQFYT010002954.1:0-11704 GCA_034694925.1 Ceratophysella denticulata
GGGAGAGGGGCAGGGCAGGGGTGGGGCCGGAGTGGGCCGTGGGAGGGGAGGAGAGGAAGGAGGGCAAGTCAGGCGGGCTGTTTCTGTTGGGCGGGGGTGGGAGGGCTCTGTCGGAGGGGCAGAAGGAGGGCTGGAGCTTGAAGCCTGCCGCAGCGGCAGCGGCGGCTTCTTGTCGCCGAAGGCACTCAAAGTTGTAGGCCATGTAGTAGCCAGCCGGGTCGAACCATGGTGAGCCGTGGATGAGCGGTCCGAAGACCCCGCCATGACCTGGAAAACCAAACACTGCGAGAATGTAACGATATGCTTTAAATTGTACAGCTCAAGCATCAATATCCAAAGCAAATATAATTCATCATTCATAAAAATAAGCCACATATATCGTAACTAATTAAATCATGTTAGATGTTGGCAGATCAAAATTGATCAGTCGTACATGGTTACGAAAAATCAAAGATATTCTATAGTGGGTCAGCCATAATACCATAATGCACAGCCAAGTATTTATAAGTTCTGAAACTATAATGTGGGTTATATTTACTCAACGTTACATACAGATATTGGGCATATTGTGGAAAGACTCAGATGCGCACCGTATGGTACGATTTTGTGTGATGGACCTGGGTAAGCCTCATTTTACCAAATCCGATAGATCGGATCAAATTCGGTTTATGGAAGTTGAATGCAAACGACGACGGAGTTTGTAAGGCGAATAAATAAACAACAGCGCCCACACCTAGTTAAAACCTGCCAACATTAACATTTGCTAGTTGACTGGCTTCTGTATAGGCTAGTCTAGTATTTTCATTTAGCCTGCAGAGCAGTTCGGGCTTTTTTCTGGCCCCAAATTGGGTTCATAAATCGGGTCGGGAGTTCAAAAGGAAGTTCGGTGTTGGCTATCTCCAGTAAAACCCAGTGTGTGTTTGAGGAGCAGCTGGAAGAGTCATAAAAATTAGGAAAGAGCTACGAGATACTATAGAGAGATGGATCTTCCACATCGCATCTCCGCTCTTCCAGACTTGTTTATTTGCTCTGCTCAGCCCAGTATAGTAGTCGGCACCTCACACAGCAAAACCAGCAAAAGTACGCTACACATACCTAATACTGTTAAAATCCACGGAATACCCGGGCACAAGGCTGATGAGAGGAAGACCGACAGTTTTATTACCAACAACCCCATTTACATGAAGGCAAACCTCCCAAAAGACCAGTTTTAAACTGTTAAAACCCTCATAAGCGGACTTGACTTCCAACATTCAACCAAACACTGGGTTTGGTCTGGTTGGCTATCACCGCCAATAACAAGCCAAATTACATATGCATACGTAAGCTAGCTTATGTTCGAATTTCGAATAGTTACAAGTATGCTATTTGGTAAATTTTAATCTGCAGTGTACTGTCACGTATACGGTCAATCCTAACCGTGTATTAATTTAATTTAATTGTAAAATTGTATCTGAATCATTTGAATTTGGCTTTTGTTGACTATGACATCCATCAAATCGCGTAAAAATCAAAACACTCAAACCTAACGGAACCCAAGCGTTGAAAATTCGAAACTTCATACTGATATAATCGTATACTTCAGCTAAGCTTCTGAATCTAAACCTTTTTTTAACACAAAATCCCGAATCCTTTCCTGAATCGTCCGAGTAAGAAGTGCAGTGCCATAAAAGAGTTGAATTGCCCCCAAACACCCGTTGTTTCTTGGCCCGTTCAAATGCTTTAACCCCTAACTTAGAAAATCCCGTTTCGTCTTTTCTTCCAAGCCGTAAAGCGAGGGGCTCTCTGTATGTGCTGTGTACATACTTATAGCGGAATCCTTGTGTGTGATAAGGATCCCAACTTCAATTTGTCGCCAGGCCAAGTCAGGATCTCCCTTCCTTCATGCTTGGTCAGATCAGTGACCAGAAGAAAAAAAAAGGCCAGAGTGCTCCGTGGAAGGAAAAGAAAAATCTCACTCTATACCATACAACCATACCCACCACACCCCGAGAAACATAACTTTTCATGACCGGAAATGACCAAAATCTCGCCATTTCACTTCAGACTTCCCCATTAGACATTAGACCCCTTCGGCTTCTATGCACTGCATCTTGAGGATCAGCCATAACGTGTATAAAGCTATACAACCTGGCTTTCTTAAGAGCAGGAGGGGCCATAGGGCCAGATGTGAGAGTCATGCAAAAAGGAAATAAATCCAAGCTTGGAGGACATGACATAAACATTAGGGGTGGGGACAAAATAGGAGGGTTTTGTGCCTCTCCGCAACAAAACCCTATTCTACTCCACAGTCCACCCAAAAGCTATAAAGGAAGAGGTTATGGAGCTCCGCAAAACCATTTGCTCAGAAATAACCAAATAAAATGCTTTCCACGCAACCAGCACCGCACTTTATATATCTATGTATCTACTTTCTAACCTAATCTATAGTTATATGCTATATTCGACGTGTGTATCTAATTGTATAACACAGAACCGTTGTAATTTGGTCAAATCATTCTGATACAATGCGGATGACATGGGTAAAATATATGGTGAAAAATTGTGTGACGTGAGTACAAATGCGATGTACAGCTTTTTGTATTATTAATTCTACACTTTTATACACAAAATAAACGTAAATATTGCAAGTGGCTAAGCTAATAATATTACAATTTGAATTTATTCAACCCTTTTTGTCAAAACTTTCAAATAATTTTCAAACCTAAATACCAAATAGTGCATACAGAACTGACTGAAATTTGGGTGTGCTTAGTTGTTAATTACAGCTGTAATGTCAAAATTATAAGAACCGGTAGCGCCTGCTACGATAATTTGACACGGTAGAGGGTTTTGGCTTATGGCTTTATGGAAATCACCGCATCCTTAATCCTAATCTCAATTGCAACGCAACATTCAACATTCATACATATTCTGCCATAGTTTATGAAACATGCATGCAAGGTATTCAAAGCTATAAAACGCTACTGTAAGAAGTAGGTAACTGCATGTGTTAAGCCTTACTTGTTTTGGTACGGGGTTCCCGGGGTCCATCGACAGTGACTTTGATGGCCTTCGTGTAGGTGGTGATTAGGACGGGACGCGTATTGATGATGATTGTGAGTGAGAAGCTTTTACCTGGTCAACGGGCAGAACAAAACCAATTAATCAAATACCGAATCATATACATAATACAAGCGAAGACCTAGGGTACAAATTCAATCTGGTCAAGTCAGGGGGCAGTCACACCACACACCCTCTCCGCAACACGCAACCGCTTTTCCTTCACGCTACTGCTAATGCTCCGCTAATTCGTTTCCTACGGAATTTGTCTTAATGGACACAGGAATCTAGAGTTGCATTGTATTATGAACTCACCTCGACCAGACCGACCGACGAATCTTAAATCATTGAATTTGGCCATTTGATTCTTCATTACTGCCGTACAATTCCGTAGCTCTCCGCAAAAGTTCTCGTCATTCCCAGCCTTGATTGTGACTAACGTTCCGTCTTCAATCTCGTCCAGGGCTACAACCTGGAAAATCAACCAAAACACATTTCATTCATACAATCTGAATTTTATACGTAATTGATGTCCCAAGATTTTTACATTATGTTTAGTGGCGAGATATTGGTTAAAGTTTTAATCGAGGCTAGCGCATATAAGCAGCAAGTTGAAATGCTGGGTCAATACGCGCAGTTCTATTAAGATTATAATATACATGGACAAATCTGCTTTGCTAACAAGATTCAGCAAAAACGCGCATACTGCGGAGGCGCCATTGTAGGTTAACCCATTGTAGCTTTCACCAAATCTATACAGGAACACGAATATGTAACTATCCTGAATTGGAATTAATTAGTCTCTTCAAGCAACCAAACCACCTTTCTACATTCTGAAAATTAGTTTGGTAAACGGGCTATTCACGACCAGAGTCTCATATAATATTCACGTAAAGTGGATCTTGAGTTTGAGATGGTAGGGTAGGTTGGGGTAATCAAGAGAGCCATTTGGGGCTTAGAACTGGAGACTGTAACATGGAAATTATGAGTCCCACTGAGACCTCTTACGGCTCTCTCAATTGATTCAAATTACCGACATCACTTGGAACTTGGATATAGCGACTTTGGCTGATTCGGGAAGCGAACAAGCTAAAGGGTTGGAAGTTGGAACTCTACAACGCTAGCCTACCCTTACCCTCCCCATGGAAAACACCGCCTCGACCAAAAACTTATTCTTCTTTAGAGCATTTTTATAACTGCCATTAGACCAATTAGCCCCTGCTTCCAATACGACTCCCTCGACACCCATTCCTACACCAGTTTTCCTCATTAATCCCAATATACAACAACAATGGCTATAAAGGACCGAATTCGTCTTGGGTACATGGTTTGGGAGTTGATAGCATTTCGGACAATTTAAAACAGAAAATGAAACAA
Organism: Ceratophysella denticulata; assembly: GCA_034694925.1. Lineage (NCBI taxonomy): Eukaryota > Metazoa > Arthropoda > Collembola > Poduromorpha > Hypogastruridae > Ceratophysella > Ceratophysella denticulata. The sequence continues at coordinate 4,420 of JAQFYT010002954.1, forward strand.
TCGCGTAAAAGGTGTTGTCGGTAGTCGCCTATTGTTATTTAATTAGATCTTGGCAAAGATATACCAATTGGTATTTAGCTGAGCGTTCCAACAAATAATCAGTGACACCGTAATACTTTGCGGCCAACGCAATATTGTTAGCGTTACCGACTGGAAATCCATATTCATTTGATGAATTAAATAACAATGCCCACGAATGGATCAACTGCAACTAATTTATGATTGTAACAAATATTTTCATACGCAGAAAAATTCTTTAGGCGTCGAAATAAGATATCAACTAAAAATTGAGATTTTGAAATATTGACCCCATAACCCTGATTTGATTACTGACCTTAAATGCTACTGGAAGTGATTTGTTAGATCTCCAATGCGTGGGCAGAGCAGAACATAGGAGATTAGGTGACCCGGTCCGAATAAGGTCACCGCCTGGTGGAAAATCGGAATAATCCGGCCCGAAATATCCACCCGGACTCCCACCTCCCATTCCACTATTTTCCAGCATCTCCGCCGTGGACATTCCGCTACTGCTACTTCCGCTTGAGGACGTGGACCCACAACTCCCCAATGAATGTGACACAACTCCGCCTGAACTCGGAGGTAAATGCATTTAAACGGACAAGTCTTTGCGGCTCCGTAACAGCCACAAAAAAAAAACTCAATACTGTCACTTGGTCAACTTTCTCCAATGGACTTTCTCCTTTTAGCTGTATGCAGTATCAGCGCAGAGCACTTGCAATGCTGGGTTAGGGTCAGGTCAGGGATGAGTCATGGGGTAGTTTGGGAGCGGAGTGATGTGTTTCGGATGATTCCGTGGGACAAACTGAGAGTGGGGCAGAAAAAACGGGAGGGTTATACGAGAATAAAACTCTGTGTACATTTGTAAGGGGAAAAAAGAACCGTGGTGATGGTAGTATGGTGCAGAAGCAGTGGGGTAAACTTTTTATATTTTTCGGGTCGTCTCGTTCCATGGGCTTTTTTGGGAGTTCTCTTGTGCCACTGGATTTTTCTCCCCTAGCCAAAACCTTAGGCAGACGGGAGACCCCAAGTCAAGCCAGTGCAGCGGCTTCCGAACCCTACAAGCAAGCCTGGAAAACTTGGAACCTTCGAAGCTTCAAACCTTTCAGCATGCTTAGCGAGGCAAGAGAAACCTCGTTTTCCCATCCGGACAACCACATTGGCCTGCCCCAAAGTCCCAACCTCTTCGCCTTTCCGTCACCAAATTTCTATGTGACATCTCAAGCCATGCTATTTCTACAGTGAACGATATACTGTCCAGTTTTGTATCCAATGTAATATGCTGAATTTTGTTATTGCATCCAATCTTGACCTTCGACTTGAACCATCCGTCCAAGTCGAAATCTCCATGTGGGTGTTCAATATCTCCCAGGAGTGTCTGTGTCGAATATGTATACAGTGATTCAACTGATGGCCGAATTTGTGTCCTGTAAGGTTTTCTCACAGTCAATTTTAGGTGCAGCTTTGATAAATGAACTAAATACTAACGTAAGGTAGAATAAACAATAAATTTTCGTATGTTTTAACCTACCGCCGGACACTTTTAAATAGGTTTTTCGTATAGTAAATTTAACTGGATTAAAATATTCAGGTGATTTTTGAGCGAAACCATTTGATTCGAGAATTCGAGTACGAAGTAAAAAAGCCGCCTACTAAATCATGCTGTGAATCATGAATTCGGGGCAAATCTTCAGGGATTGCCCGTCGCACCTAACATAGATAATAGGTTCCTTCTATAAAAATACCTATATATTTAGTAAAATACAACTAATTCGGATTTTTAGATACCTGAGCTGAGCAGAGCGTGGTGATCATTCATAAGCGTGCGTGGGGGGATGGTTACTTAGTCGGCTCGAATTTCCTGTATCTCGGTAACCTTATCCCCTCCGCATGCATGTCAGCTCTATGCAATGTATGTTCTTTCTATCCGAATATTAGCTATACAGAGTCAAAGCGTGTGAGTAAGCACAATCGGCCCGTTTTTACCCGGGTTTCGGGGTTTTTACTATAGGGTTCGGGAGGGTAAGACCCTCTGCATTAGTCCATCCATGTATATCTTGCGTATTCCACGTAAAGTGTGATGGAGGGGTGAGAGTTCGTGCGGACGCTGAATGCGGGCCTGGTTCTGAAGAACTGACGTTGACATCAGATGTGGACGAGTGGCTTGGAGATGTATTTATATTCCCCCCTCTAGTTTGAGAGTTCAAGTTCAAAGTGCCTCTCCGTTCCATTTCATTCCAAGCATAAATAGACGGGCACCGCTCCCTCGGGCATTTCGGATTTTCACTATGGAATACATATATATATATATCCGAATCTCACCCTTTTGAGGGTTGCGGTGTGTGACACACACTGTACAACCAAACCAGTGCAGTGCAGGCAGGGAAACCCAAGAAATGAGAAATATTTAAGATTTCTGTCGAGAATATTCATTTCTGCTGTAAATAACGAAAAATCACGACATACCTGAGATTCATATTATTTTAAAATACGGTTTATATGTCGCGAGGCCCCCCAGGATGAAGCATTTAACCCCGTGCAGGGAAATTATAGCCTTGTTTAAGGGACAATAATTTATTACGGTACCATCCCCCATTGAAATTTTTGTATAATGAAATAGAACCCGGTAGCAGATGCCGAGATTGAATATACTTGTCCATGTGCATATGTGTGAATTAATATAATACCTGGTCGGTTCGTATATATGTAGACTGTAGTAGGTATGAATTATACTCCGTATTATGAATGTCAATGTCATCACCATTGTGGGAAAGGGGTTTTGTCCTTCTGGCCTACCGAGCTGGCGATATAATTTCCATTTCTATTAGGGATGTACAATATTGCAATTGCAGCTTGAGAAATTGAATAGCGGGTTTCTTGCTGAGCTCCTTTGAACCTGCCTACGGGACTACTCTCGACGTGAATATTGGGGCTTCACATCGCTTTCTTTTGGTAGGCCGCAATGGAACTCGTGCTATTGTTCCAGCGGGGTCAACGTAATTGTGCCCTTATCGAGAGGGAAAGGGTTAGACGGCCAGGAGGGCTTGGCTTATGGCTTATGGTTATGACATTGGGACCTGTGAATATTGAATGGATATCCACACCTATAACCCTTCTTGTGTCGGCAACCGGATTTTATTGCGATGCGAAACACAATTGAATATATTTCAGAATTATGGTCATAAAATAAGCTTTAGCATTTCAAGTTTTGTCGGATATTGGACTCGGTTCTGTGGCATCTGTGGTCAGATCACGAAAGTGAATGGGTCAGATATTATTTACCAATAAACTTATTGTGTGGAAGTTGAAATAAACGGTTGAATTTAAAAAAAAAAAAAGGAACGGTTGTATTATTTAATTTGAACCGCACAAGTATGAGTTGATAAATAGTTAGTTTGATGCCAGTCAAATATACAGCAAACAATTATTAAATTATGTCTAATGTTGATGAGAAGTTATTCATTGATCTGAGGTAGTAAAAGTTGTGCTAACTGCTACGATGGGTACCTACACCTACAGTATTCATACAGTACAACATTCTCAAATCGGCTCCATATGACCAATTTTCTTCTATTGTCACCGCTGTCATGTCACATGCATGGTCGTACCCAGCATAGCTGTAGTTTGCGGCCACTAATCAATAAGTATCACGTCACATTACGTATCAATCAGTACCTATAATGCCCGCATCCACAAATTCGGTTGTCTAACCTAACCTGTCTTTCTGGAACTTAAGGTAGCCAAACCTATTCGATTATCCAAACGCGAGTTGGGCACACGCCATGGTACCGGTATTTGTCTCCTAAATCGCGTAAAATTTAATCATTTACCTAAAATGGTATGAGTGCTAGTGTGTTTGTTTGTTTAAATATTTAGCTACGTATTGAACCTAATCAGATCGTTTAAGTGACCCCTAATTTTTAGAATCAATCACATTCGGCGACCTACGTAGGTGAGAATGATAAAACGTAGCTGGTGCATCTGCCAGGCCAGAAGGATTTCATAAAGCCCTGACTTGACCTCAGATTGCATGTTGGGCGTAATGAAGACATCAAACCGAGGTCTCTGGCTGGTGTGGTGTATGCTTTGCGTGTCGAATAGGGCAGGGGAACCACAGAACTAATGTGGGACGGGGGTTCCGCTGCTTTTCTGGCTCCTAAAATCCCAAACTGAGCCACATTTTTACGAGCCAAGCCCGGAATCATAACAAAAAATTACACACACAACTTCTATGGGGAAATAGGGGAGAGAACCTTTCATGTTCAAAATGTTCAATGCTCAGCTCAGCATTTCAAACATAATTCCGTGTTCGTGAGACCATTTCATTCATTTCGCTTCTGTACTCACTTCAAAAAAAAAAAAAAAAAAAACCAAATCGTCTCCTCTGTTACGGCCAGTTGTTGACAAATGCATCAATTTAGAGAGCATTCAACATTCAATGGTGAATAGTAGCATATTACACCCGAATCGGGCTATATATCTAAAATTGCTGGCTGGTATCGAATATAGGGATATACCACCTATATGGATATATGGCAGATCCAGCAAATTTAATTAAATTTCGGAGACCTACGCGGTATACAGTATATGTCATCTGGTCTCAGTAAATCTCTTAGCCAAATATTTGGTAGCTACCAAAGTTCTAAGAAATCTATGAATCTTTTAAATCCTTTAAATGTAAAATTTACCAATTTATAACATTCGACGTGAACTTGCGTCAGTTTTATGATCAGGCAAAGCCACTAGGACCAATTAAACTAACCGTATCGGAGTTATATGATTTTATGACGATGGTTTAGGTAGCATTTCAGAAGGATCCTCGCACACGCCAATCTGAGATGACCGGCCGTTGACCTCTCGTGTCAAGCCCTGAGCAGAAGCCCTTGCAGCAGTCAGCTCCCACAGATTTCCAAAGTCAAAGATTTTATGAGCCTTATTACCAAACATGAAGGCACAGGGTATACTTCGTGGAATCCCTGATAGACCCAAACGAGACACAAACAATTACAACCAATTTTTATTAGGATCCAAAGCCCCAAAGTCCAACCTCCTGTGTCCAGTGGAACAATGCGGTTTGAATTTTATTGTCCGGCAATCCAAGGAAGATTTGAGTTAACAAGGTGTAGGGAGCATCTTTGACTTGTGTCACGGGTCGACGTGGGAGCTTTATTACACAATGATACCATTTGAAGGTTCACTTGGCTTATTGGCTTTAGCTTGGTTTTCAGTTTTCAATCATTTTTTTCTTGGTTTTGGTTTATGGATCGTCAACAAGGCGTTCTCTGTCTCTGGAAGTACAGCGAGAGGTCAACAGACCTTACTGACTTTAACCCTGAGATTTTTGAATCCATCTAACCCTGACCTGATTTTCTCATTTTCAAGACCTGATTTACTGATTTATGATGTCACACGGTCTGGGCTCAAGTCAAAGTCGGAAATATAAAATTACAATTCTTCGAAAATCTAAGACGTTTCAGGTTCAGAATCTCGATGTGTGTTCTAAATTTTAAATCAATGTCAGGTTCAGGCTAGGGGTACCTTTTTCAGGTTGGAGAATCGACAATTCAGGCAGATCGCAGGTCCAAAAATATTATTATTTTGATTTATTCATGAGTTGTAATTTAAATAAATGTCGTTGAAAAAATATAACATTTTTTAACATTGAAAAAATAAATTATATATATATTTCAGTTTGAAGTAGGTAGGTCCATTTTAGGTGCCTTATATCTCGTGAATGAGCATCAGCAGATTGTCATTCACAAAAATACAGTTTTTATTCGAAAAATTAAATTATCTATCTCGCATCCAAGTTCACATTAAGAATTTTCCAAAATTATTACATACAATTGTATTTATTTATTATATTCGGTACCGTAGGTAGAGCACACAACCATGTCCAGTGTTCGTTCTAACCGATGATGCTCCCGCGTTTTTGGAGTCATAATATAACTTTAATTAAATAGGTCAGATTCCAAAATGCTAGATTAGTTAGATTAAAGACAAGTTCGGTTTGGCATTCTTCCTAAACCTAGCTTTTTGGATCCTTAGCAACGTTATAGGAATCTAAAAGCGCTATGGCTCCGTGTGAAACGCATTGGTCGAAACTTAATTTTATGATTTATCAATTCAATTTCTCTCAACAAATAAATATTTTTTAGCTGGTATTTTACTTGGACTTAAAAACTGCTGCAAAACTTTCACCGTGTATGTATTAACCAGGTACCATTTACTGCGTTTTTATGAGTCCTGACCTGTGCTAACTCTTTTCGTTATGATGGGTTACAGAAAATAAGGTTAAGTTTAGGTTAATAGTCCAGCCTAGCCCGGTTAATCAGAAATCAGAACCAAACATGGCCCGAGTTGTATTGTCAAAAATGGGAGTGACAATGATACTATTGATACCCGTACTTGTAAATCAATGCTGTTTTAGGATTCAAATAGAATTTGAATTCGGATGAAAGTGCGTTTATAAAAGTTGAGTTTTGAGAGTGTTGAGTTCAATCTGCGGCTCTTTGATATCCTAAGTAAATAGAAGCCTGACTCAACTGGATTTAGAAGTCAGAGTGAGTGGTATGGTCTAGGGAGTATTGTAGAGTATATTCTATTATTGTAGTTTTTAGTGACTCTACTGCTCCTGCTGAACGAAAGCGGTACATGAATATATGTATATTTGATATGAGAGAGTGTAGTTCATAAACTTTCTCCTTTTGGCTTGTGGCCGGAATCTCTTGTTCCGGTGGAAAGGGTTTCGTCTAAAAACTGAATCCAAAAGTGCTACTACCCAGCTCTCATCTCAATTCCAAACTCGGTGACTTCTCTCAAAAGAAACCTTATTATGTATTCAGCCAGATTTTGGGATGAGATGCGGAGACAAAAACCCCATTCTTCCTCAATAAATCCAGAGTTCTTCTACAGAGTTCCCATGGCCGCAAATGCATGGCACTTGAAGATACGACGATATAAATAGTCAGTTTTAAAATGTTGAAATTACGATTTTGAGCTATTTAAAAAAACTACTAATACCCCGCTCAAAAATCTTTGTTTATTTACTACTTTCAAAAAAGATATACAAATATCATAGATCATAGCAGTATTTTCTTGATTCAAGCAGTCGTGTCCGAAGGAAGGTACATCAAAATGACAATGTTAATATTGCTTCCAAGATTATTTGAGCCAGTACAAGGTTGGCAGTTCCGGGAGAAAATTTCATTTTTTGTCTGGCGAAATTTTTCGCCAGCTCTCTGAAAGCCCTACCGCGTCTCCCCTA
>JAQFYT010002955.1:0-11703 GCA_034694925.1 Ceratophysella denticulata
CATTTTTTGACCTCAACTAATTATGGTAATTTTAAGCGGGCGGATATTTATTTGACCCACTTCCTGACCTCCAAATTCAATGCGGTTTTTTGCATTGCTTTAAGGTAGGCTAGAGCTATTTTATACAGTAATTTTTAGGTCGAAATACACTCACGTTCATGTGGCTGCCATAAGAGCCTATGCTAACTTTGACCTTTGGGAATTTATTTGACCTACTTTCTGACCTCAAAATGGAATGCGGTTTTTTGCATCGATTTTAGGTAGGCTAGGGCTATTTTATACAAAAAAGTTTAGGTCGAAATTCATTCACGTTCATATAGCTGCCTTAAGGCCCAATGTTATCTTTGACCCCGGTTTTGACCTTGAAGGAGGGGTCAAATCGCTTAGGTGACACGCGTTCCCTATCCTTACTTTGACCATAGCTTTGCGTTGGTACCAAAATTTTGGGTGAAATCCCCCAGGGACATGGTTTGCCTCTCCGCCAGCAAGAGGGGTCAACTAACTATAATAGAATACATTAATGCTAGTGTTAGCGTTTTAGCTAATAGGTAGTGACCATTTTGTATTTTGAACGCCTTCATATACATATTTGTCATCGTGCCCTTTGGAATTTGCGAAGTAGCGTAGCAAGCACAAAATCATGTTTTAAAAGGTCCATTTTCCTTATACTAGGCTAGCTAGCCTAAAACCTAAACCTAACCCAACTTTCGTTTCTAATACTTCCATATAACGCGTGACCCGATCACTTCATTCACCAAGAAGACCACATACACCTAGATATTTTTTTAAATGCCTCATAATACATACAGTATAGATCAGTAAAAACGACGCTGAGTCTATGTACAGAATTACCATTACCCAGCCTTGTAATAGGTTTTATTTCACGCTCTGGTAAGTGTGGCCTGAGATGTGATCTGATGATGGTCGTGGTGATAGGAACGAATAGGAGTGAAGGGGAAGTTGGAAATAATGTGTGAAGAAAACACATGTTCCGATCATTGTCTCCGCGATCCGGGTTGGCAGAGTTCCCGACTCAGCGGAAAATATGGCTATATTGGGCATATACATATATGGGCATCCCGTCTATTTCCTCGTGAGCGGAAGAGTGAGTGATGTGCAGCGAAGGAGAAGAGTGTCAGAAGGGATATTTGTCACCCACCACACCAGAAAAGAAACACGGCGGGGCAATAAGTGTCGAAACGGATTACCACCCTTCGCCCAACCTCAATGAATGAACGAGACTTATTACGAGGTTCCCAATACTGTTAACGGCACATTATTTTGAAAATTCTACGACGGACCGAAGTTGGACACTCCTTGTGGCCTGTGTTGAATTGTAAATTTTACAATTTAGTTCTCAATTTTGGTTGTGACACTGACGACGTTACGTTGTAACAATCGAGATGCAATATTATATAGCTATTTATATATACCTAACTGTTTTCGAAGCCTCAACCCTAACAGCAGTGTTCGTAGTTGGATGGAACAGGGTGGGACATAAAGAAGAGCTTAGCGGCATTGGGCTGAAAGGGAAGTATATTAAAGGTACAATGCAGTCAAGCCCAAATTGACTCTCTCCCACAAAGTCCGTCCAAGTCATTTTCCCTCAACCACCTAAGGCAAGGGAAGGATCGTTCGCTTTCTCCACTTTTTTTCCTAGTGCAGGGAAGGAAGCTGATTAAGCAGTTAGCTTCATTTTTGTTACAAGCTAAAAATACATGGGTTTTCTGGGGCTCCAGCAGGAAATGAACGTATATGGGATATGGTATTGGCGTGACGTACATGATCACGGTTCAATGTTATTCGGCTGTTGTCAGTTTGGGATGCACGAAATAAGTACCTTACAATATGGCTATAAGTATTTATGCATATTGGTAATTTAGATAAGGGTAATACTAATCCTGAATTAAGGTAGGTACGTTTAGGTTGAGACCTTGAAGATCAACGTTAACCTTGCAACGGTTAAATGAAGAATGCTCAATTGACGACGAACCATATATCCCGGTTAGGGTGAGGGTTGAATCCGGGAATCCTCCCTGCCGACCCGAACTCAGGACAAAAGAAGTCTAATTACACCTTTGGCAAAGAAGCCGATCTGAAGAACCCTAAATGTTAACTCCCATGACCAGGGATCTCAAATTGGATTTTTTGCGAGGTTTCTTCTGAGACTTGGCAGGGCTGATGCTCTAGGACACAGAGTGATTAATTTGACAATTTTTTGCCCGGTTTTCCTGTGTCACGGCAGGCAAAAATGCAACTTTCTCCTAGACTTTCTTCTGTATGTACCTACGAGCCTGGATTTCATGTGCCTGGATTTGATCGCGCTTCGTATTTTCTGCCTGTACAGGTTCAAAATAAGGTACGGCTAGATCAATCTATATATAAACATACATGTTTCTAATTATGTACCTATGTCGACACGAAGTCAATTAAATATCAGAGTACACCTTATAATTTAATTAGTATTTGTCAAAGAGATCAAGCCGGAAAAATTAAATATCTACAGGGTGTTTCAGCTTTTTGTATCAATATTTATTGGCTCAAACTTATTCAGCGATGTGAAGCAACAAATAAAATCATGTAATAAATAAAATAAAATGAGCACCGTGTACATTTGGACAGTGTTGCTCCAAACATCAACAAGGGTGGCCTATCCTTTATGGAACATGCTGTACTCGTAACGATTTTAAAGTAAAGATTTTACGTTGGTCAATCCGAAATAGCTGATTAATCAGCAAAACCAACCTCGTGATATTCGTTGGTGATAGTGATTGTACACGATGAATGTAAAATCGAATCCCAGGACCCAAAATGGATTCGGGGCTTATGCCGTACAGTATTGGAAGTTGAGATAGGAAGGAAAGATAAAGTCAGCAAATTAGACGCCTTTTTGGTTTCTATTCAAGCGATTACTTACACTTCCGCACAAAACGTATCTAGGAAAAAAGGGAATCCGACAAGGGATGTTGTAGCATCTCCCATCTCACCATCGATAGAGCATTGTACTATTGAACATAGCATTGTAGGATGTTAGCAAGGGTATATCTGGTGGAAAGCTGGGAAGTGGTAGAATCCAATTGAGTGGAGTCACCACAATGATCCTTTCTCTCCCAATCCCATGTAATACTCTAATACCTTACCCCTCATTCCTTTATCCTTCAATTTCCACAGCTTCTTATCTAATTCCCTTTCAAATCCAACTTTTTTTCCTCGCTCAAAGCAGAGCCAGAAATAGGGTTTCTAAAGGTCTTTACCCGATTTTCTCCCCAAATGCTCCTTTCCCTCAATGGAATTGTCTCTTCTCAATTCGGCGACAGAGTCTCTTGTAAACTTCAAGTCAGCCAGCTCAAATCGTACGAGCTTTACAGTAGTGCTCTGTGTTAGGTAAATGTACATGTCAATTTGATTAAATATTTAACATACTAGGTTGTGTTAATTAGGCTAATCGATCTGATCTATGTAAAAGGCGTATAGTATGCCGAGCTGAAGCCACTGATGGAGTACTGATTGTGAGTTACAGACGACTTGGCGAACGCAAAGCATCAGACTTGTGGGATGTGCAAGAGCTAACTATATATCATAAATTTTACACTAAACTTTTACTATTTACAAAACATTTTTGAATAGCGGCGAAGTGAGCATCATTTTTATCAAACTTACATACAACATATATTTTACTTTCCCTTTGATTGACACCAACATTTTTTACGGATTGATTTATATAAATAAATAAAAATGCGAGACTCAAATTCATTGAATTGAAAAATACTTTTATATGCACAAAGTGAACTTATGAAATTTCTTCGTCACACTCTAGCCATGTTGAGGCTCATTATATGGTAGGAACTACGGGCTGTGGCTCATCTTCCAAATTAAGTTATCCGAACTAGGGAAAGTGAATAAGGCTGTTTCTTCCGAGTCCATTAATTTTCATATAGTCGTAATATGACGGGCTGGGACCTGGGACCAAGAGGTATGTATTTAGTAAGGGGATATGGAATATGGAAATACGATGGTAATTGTATAACCGGAGTGCTAGAACAGCACAGGATCAATAATACATATATGCTTATATGATTCCTAAGATAATTTAGTATGCAGAAAAACTACCAAAATGTAGTAGGTATGTACAACTTAAAATTTACACTCCATAAGAGCTCAGGTTAGTCAATTAGCACATTTTTGCATTCTACACTTACGTGACTTACTGCTACAGATTATCTGGTCTACAGTGCATATTTGAGTTTTAAACATTAATTTAAAAATATCTGAACGGCTTCAACAAATTTTAATCCAAATTTCGAATTTGAGGTATAGTAGACTTAAATAATAATATACGACCGCGAAGCAGCGGAGCATTGTAAGTCCATGGAATGTCTCTCTGCTGTCACATTAGCGTTCATTAGACGTGACGTCAATGGGGCGAGACGGGGAAGGAAGGAAGGATGAGTGACGGGAGTGTCGTGTGACAGGCCGGGGACTATCATAATATTATGTCAGAACACTGAAACCTTTTGCTGGGAAGAGAAAGCCCTAATCCAGCCTCTACCCTTATTGCCTCCTGACATTTTGATAGAGTGGATACGCTTAATTTCATGCTTTGCCATCGTAGCACTTACGTTACGCTTTACGCTACGTCTCACCAGTCAGTCCTAGTCCAAAGCCTATCCTGTCCTACGTCAGATCAAACAAATCCCAAACCAAAGTGAAAACTGACTTTCACTCGTAAATTTAGCTTGATGAATGACTAGACTGTAAAAGCAGAAAGATATTGCAAGTCATAGTGTATCAATTTCTTCATATTTAATTCGGGTTAGGTTCGGTCAGTTTCCCTCAAAGGGCCCATTTGCAGACAGAGTACTATGCTTTCCACAGCATTTTCTTAACTGCCAAACAAGAAATTGTAAGAAAGTATTTGACTTGACCATTCTCATACTGAAGACTAGATACTTCACACTTCTAGCGATTGAAGACGATATCCATAACACTACGATATTGCGTAAGATAGCTGCAGAATCTTAGCGAATTGCCTAACAGTATCGCTCCCGCTCGTGTTAATTTTAAATTTATATCTTTAACCGCAATACATAGTTCTCTCGTTAGAAATTAAAATAAAGTCTGATTAAACTGAACCTACGTCAAACCGCCGAAATTCCACTCCCCTAACCGTAATCGCATTAATCAGCTTGATTAAGCCCGCCTGTCATATGCAAATGTGATTATAGTCCTGGGCCGGGGCAATAATGAGCCAGGACTTTATGGACTCGACACATATTGGGGCTCCCGTGAATCCCTCTAGCCCAAGTCATTTAGGAAGCCTTTTATGTCCTTCACGCCTTTAAACAAAAGCCCCCTCTCTGTCTACACAACGGAGAGATAGTGAAACACATGAAAATCCCACCATTACTACACCGAAGTCCCCCATTCAGAAAAAGATGCTTTTTATTACATTTTCCTTTTTATTGCTCATCATTATCTCCCATCATTAAAGAGTTGGATTTAGGGTTTTTACGTTTTATGGTTACACGCACACACAGACATAAGTAATAATACATTCAGACGGGGGCCCTTGTACAATTTTGGGTCCACCCTTCCCGTGTCCTCATATGGTGTCACATGGGTACTGTTATCGGCTGGAATCGGGGGATCATATACGTAAATTGCTTATGTGGTATTGTAGTGTCTGGGTTAGGTTAGGATAACGTATGTGATCCCAAGATCGCGGGCGATAACAGTCTTTTGTTGTAACTGTAAGCGGTATAACACTTTCACTCGGCCTAGGGTCTCACTCAGCAGAGAACTACGAACAGAATTTCCAAATGGGGTTACATCATTACAGAGTTAACCCGAAATAAAAGCCACATCATATCAAATTAGAGAGCCATATTAATAGGATAAATAGCTAAACTAAGGGAAACTACACGTTTCTAAGCACTTGAAGAACATTCACTTGATGATGGTTAAAAATATTCAGGTTACAAATACATTATGCTACTAGTCGAACTTTAATAATACTTACTATTGATAGTCAAAAACTACGACATTATGATGAGTCTAAATTATGCTTAACGTTTACTAAAAATCATTATATTGGTTATGGGGCAATATTTGCCTTAGAATTGCTGTTTTATCCAAAAGATTATTGTTTTACTTATGGCTGAAATTTAGTTCGACTTCGACATGTATTGTACCAATAAAGTCAGATTTTGTCCGATCTGAATTTTGGGACTTCGGGCAATTTTGGTAGCGTTAAATTTGCACCGTGTATTTATTTCAGAAAGTGTGGAGCAAAATCCGATGTTCGTAGGTCGAACTAAATGGCTGCAATTTTTGCCATCAAATGCACAAAATTTTTGGACAAAATTAGCAATTCTGGGGCATCAAAAATTTAAATCAGTCCCCCCTAAGTATAAACTAGTAAGTAGACACTGGTATACTATTTTTGTATTAACCAAATTAGGAAATACACCCACCTAACCAAACACCTAGTTTAATATAAGGAGGCTCTCGTATAGCTTTTGCAACTTGCAACTAAATTTTAATTAAATTACCTACGAGTATTTATTTAGCTATGATCCTGTAGATTACTGTATTTTATACACCTACGAATTACTTACATAGATTACCTGGGTACGCTACTATTTACAAAATATTCATTTTGACTAGATGAACACTCCCCTTCCTTCTTCCATCTAAACTCTGTTGAATTATTGTATATATGTACAGTACAAGAATCACTAGCCAAGCTTTCACTCGTTAGTGTTCTCAAAGTTAAAGCTACTAGATACCTATATTAATTGACCCAGAAACGACTAGAGCTAAATATATAACAAATAGGAATTAAGATTTTTCGATTGCTGTTCTACACATTGGAAATAATTTCTGGTTAGGAAATCATCCATTTTAAACTCGTCTCTATCGTTGTTTACACATAAGCTTAGTAGACTTTACCAGTAACGTAACAGAAATATACAATACAGTAAAGTGACTACATACAATTATCCGAAATATTTATCCATATAACAGTTTAACATTTTACTATGTATAGATAATTTAGTGCTTGTAAAACAGGTATATTCCGCCCGGAATGTTAATACTGCATACTGCATCCAAACGCTCGATGACTTTCACCGGACAGAAATTACTGCTCTACAGTAAACACGGATATTACCTTTGACTAATTGACCTATGTATATATGACCTAAATATTTATATTATGCTATTCTTACCGTTAAATATAGCTAGCTAGACGATGAGATATGCATTGTACACCCTACTATGATACATCGGGGAGGTCGGTTCAGGGTCGTTGCCCGTGTCCGATCCAGCCTGTTGAGATCTTTGGATTGATATGCTGTATTCCGCCCAGTTCCGCGGTAGCCCAAGGGCTCCGCCACTGTGCTGATAACGAATTGAGATGAAATGATACGTCTCAGTTGAATTTGATATGTTTGAGTCTTGGTTGATACGTGTATGTATTTCTTAAACCATTAATATATTCACTATTTCACGAGACAATAGACTCTGCTTTCACTCTGGACTTTCACTCAAAATTAGAAAGAAATATCAAATAATTGGCGCTAGGGGTATTTATATTTTAAGGTGCTAACAATGGCCAAAAATATACCAAATAACTAATATGTTATGATTCAGAACGAAATTGACAAACGGAGTAGAGAAAATTTTTCATTACGAGCCCTCTCTACCCATCATCTGGATATAGATTTTATTTTATAATTTCAATTTAATTTTAATTATTTTAAATCATTCGGCGTAATTGTATGACAATAAAAAATGGAAATAATCCATCAATTCTATGCCCACGCAGTCACCCACCCAATCACACGGATTTTATTTTATATTTAACAGCAATATATATTGATACTTTATATTCCTTGTATGATTTTTGATACTTTTACTACTTTCACCAGCTTTCTCCGAGAATGCATAAGCGTCCCATACATTCTGGATTTTGATGTTATTCTACCCAGTGATGCCGCTGCCCAATAACGATATCATATAGATACTCTCTCTTACATTAGCTTAACCTAACTTATGCCTAATCCTAAGATTATGATGTTTTGTATTATCCATTTGACGCCACAGCGAGAATTTCTTACAAGTAAAAATAACTTGTTTCGAAATTCCAAAATTTTTGTTAGATGTTCATTGTTCTCCACAGTTTTTTGGTGACTCTGTTTGATTAACAGATAGTCTTATAAATTCGTCTGAAGCAGACGAGATGTTCAATCTTCAAATTATTCCGAAGCTTGACAGGAGTATTATTTATATTTTACTTTGATTTGTGTTTGTTTGGTTATGCAATGCACCATTTCGATCGTCGTCGTAGATTGTTATTTGGTTATAAATTCCGTTGTATCCAGGAATAGAAAATGAACTCTGGGATGGGCTACAGGCTACAGTAGAAGGGTTGGGTTGAGAAGAAGAAAGTACTACGAAATACAATAACACATAGTCTAAAATACGATATGAAGCTCTAATTTGAACGAAAGGGGTTACTCGTCGACGTCGTCGTCGCCCCACCGCTACTCAGTCCTTTGAACGGATTGAATGTGCCTGTTTCGGCAGGAGCTGGAGCGGTGGGGGGTTGGGCATAGGCCCCTGACCCCGGTCCATTACTCGTACTACTAATGTCTCGGTCACTGATACTCGTTTCTTTGAAGGTAACGCGATGCCCGAAGTTACCCGAATACTCCTCGTCCTCATCCTCCAGTCGCCCATATTTCTTGGAATAATCCGGCACGGCCCCACCCCTTTCCTGCAAGGCGTAGGTTTGGTATTTCTTATCCGGTGGGTCTTTCATGAGTATGTTAGCCTCATCCTGAAACCCTTTATCGTAGATGTGGCGAAGTAACAGAAGGACTGGGACGTAAGCCAGATTCGTCACGGCTATGATCATGTTGAGGCCGAAGAAGCCGACGGACTCCATGACGCGACCGGCGATGATAGGACCGAAGGCGTAGGCGAAGGAGTAGGAAATGTCCGCGATGGCGTAGATGCTTCCGTAGACGGAGACGTAGCGGAGGTCGACGAGGTAGCCGAGCGTGGGAAGGAGGGCGGTGTCGATGAGGGCGATGCCGAAGCAGATGCCCGAAATGGGAATCATGAGCACCCAGTAGGACTTGGCGAATGGGACCATAATGGAGCAGAGCCCTTCGAGAGCCAGGCCGCCGCCCGCGATGGCCCACTGATACTGCGGGTACTGGGCCGCCACTTTGACGGTCACGACCACGCCGAGCACGTGAGGGAAGAAGGCTGGGAGCCAAATCATGCCCTGTTCCCATTGGGACACGTGCATGGTGTCCATCATCCAGACCGAGATGGTGGGCTCGAGGAAGGCGAGAGAGACGTTGGCCATGATGAGGGCTCCGGAGCAGACGGCGATGTAGGGGTCCATGAAGAGGGTCCAGATGGGGGTGCCTTTGGGGCGCTCGATCCCGGTTTCCTTTTGCTGCTTCTTGATGGGCTTCATGACGAGCCAGAGCATGATTCCGTCGAGGAGGCAGACGAAGGAGAGGATGAGGAACGGGACTTCCTTTCCCGCCAGCTCGTACATGAGCCCGCCGAAGGGCGGGGCGACCAGGCAGCCGAAGGAGATGAAGGCGAGGGCGATACCCAGGGCCTTGGTCCGCTCCGCCTCCTCCGTGTACACGGACGCGATCATGGCTAGACCCGCCGTGTCCGCGAAGGCCGAGCCCACGCCCTGCAAGCTCCGCGCGAAGAACAGGACTGAGTACGAGCTCCCGATTGCGAATACCGCCGTTGAGAAGAACATGATGGTCAGGCCTAAGGGATAAAGCAATTAAGGTCTCAACATCTGCGCCAAAGTTTTCACTGGTCACACTGCCGCAGGAAGTATTATCGAGCCATAACACTAGTAAGTTATTGTACTCGTACTGATAAGCTATTAAAGTTACTGAGGCAATTAAACTGAGTTCCAAGTTAATTATTTCCTAACCTAACCTTAGTTATCTAAGATGTAACCATTTTAACAGGTTAGTTTAGTCTATTACCTATACTGTTGAAGGCAAGAAAGTTTGGTTCAATAAAATATAATAAAAATAAATCATCGTCCTGTCCTAACCTAACTTACCATAATTAGGCTCAAACATTATGGTTAAACTATGTTATGTTGGAGTTTCGACTGTTCCGTCTTTCAACTTTCGAGCATTGGCTGTTTTCGGCTCTGATCCCAAGTTTCAATATCAAAGGTGCACTGTACCTGAAGTAAATGCATTGAACCACGACTAATTGTACATAAGACGTCTCCCATGTTGTATCTACGAGTACTGCTCGAAAACATTACGTTATTATTGCAATGGAATAATCTTTTAAATGACGTTAAACGTTTATGTCCGGTAGTATTATGTAATATAATTTGTTGTTACGTATGACTTTTGCTGAGTTAATTGATGCATGTATATAATTAAATTACACAATTAAGTTCATTAAAGCGCAATAGCTCGATAATACTCCTAGCCTATGAACCGTTCCACCCACTCACCGATCATCATGGGCTTGTCGTAGCCGATTCTGTCGATGAGGGCCCCCGAGAAAGGGTTGATGAATAGCTGTATCATGGCCTTTGAGGCAAACAGCATTCCAATTGCCGCATCCTCCCCCTCGTACACCACCACGCCATTGATGATCTTGGCCGTTTGACGCGGTGGCTCCACGTATGTATAGTTTCCCGTCGCATTCGTAAAAGTAACAAGCCGCGGGGGCTCCGTGACCGTTTCCCCACCCTCCATGTGCGTTTCCCAAGACCCTATCCTCCGAAGATAGTCCGGAATAATCGGCACGATCACCATGTACAGCATATTATCCAGGAGCAGAGCAATAGCCACGATGACCAGAACCAACTTCCGCTGAGCCTTCGGCTCCTCCAACTTGGTCAGCACGAAGTCCTTAACCTCGGCCAGCTCCAAGTTGAGTACCGGGATTTGCGGCATTTTTCTTTCTTTACACAATTCGGGACTTCAGTAAATTTTCAGAAACTAAAAAGTTGAGCGTATCACAGTTCCAGCACCCGACGTTTCGAACTAGATATCGAACCTCCCATCCTTCCGTTTATCCAATTTTTTTTACAATTTCAGATTTCTCCAAGGGATTGAGTTCTGGCTGTCTGTTCCGAAGCCAGTTTGTCACGTCACACTTGTCAGACTGGGTCTTTTTCGAGTGGATCTGATCTCTGGTGTTCCCTAGACGAAGCCGTAGACGCTGAAGTGGAGAAATCCAACTTTCACTCGGGGGTTTGTTGTTGATGATGAGTGGGAAGTTGATGTTGTTAATTGATTGTATGGAGTTGGCTGTGCTTTAGTGTTTGTGTGCTAGGTTCCCGGCCTCCTTCCCTCCTTCGCTTCGAGATCTCATTCCAATGCTGTCGCTCATTAAGCCTCCTACAATAACAGAAGAAAGAAAGCATATGGAGTCAGTCAGAAAACATGGGGCACGGACAACGCTTAGCTTAGGAAATGAGCACGAAACGAAGGAGGCATGGCCAACCTGCCAGGAATAACTACACTACACTAATTAAAAGTACGTCTATCTATGTAGATATTGTACATAGGCAAGAATTATATGGGTGGCATTTTTTGATGCCATGAAAAAATAGAATATGCCATAAAAAGAAGACTTTTGCAATAGGAAATGGAATGCTGGAATAAGTAAAATTGGTCTATA
>JAQFYT010002956.1:0-11703 GCA_034694925.1 Ceratophysella denticulata
TGCTCCAGTATGGTTCAGATCCGTCAGATGTTTTCTTCCACTGGACGACATCAGCGACAGGGCCACCACAACCCTCCGCTTCCGGCCCAGGCATGATTTCCGAATCCGAAGGAAATGTTCCAGGTTCCATGCTGCTCCAGTATGGTTCAGATCCGTCAGATGTTTTCTTCCACTGGACGACATCAGCGACAGGGCCACCACAACCCTCCACTTCAGGTCCAGGCTTAGCTTCCTTCCGCTCGGATAATTGGATTAGGTCACGGTCAGGCTCATCCAGCCAGTCAAGAACGTCCACTTTACCCGAATCTCCAGATGGAGACTTTGCCATGGATGCAAGGGCTTCCAAATCACAGTGACGAGTCCATGAATCCCCGTACGCGTAGTCTTGATAGAGATATTCCAGTCCTTTGACCATCGTTATTGACTCCGAAGCCACGGGTAACTCCATCCCCTGCGCCCTGTCCGCGTCCGCCACGCCCGCTAGCATTGGAAGCACTGTCTCGCCGGCATCTCCATCAACAGTGGTCATGTTTCGCTGCCTTTCAGGTTGATTCGGTAGAACCCACGTTTGGTCATGGACCTCGACCTGGCAGCTGGACAAAGACTTGGACTCGACTTCCGGAACGGGATGATTAGCCAGCGGCCGGTTGTAGGTGACCCGGCTACGAGGGATGGCCATGGTGTGCGCCTCATTCTTCACCCAACGTTGGCATTCGTCAAGTTCTCCGTGACCGTAGCGCGTTGAAGCCTGACGTAGAGGAAGCCCTTCGGCGTTCATATCCCAATTCATCCATTCTAGGTCATCCCCTGAGTGCACGTTGGGCCCAAATCTGCAAAATCAAAAGTCACGCTGTTAACCGATTGACGGAGACAAGAAATTGGGTTAGAGGAAGAAGGATTGCTTACCGACGAGGTACCGGCTTGTCCAGTCCAAATGGATTCACTCCGTCATGTTGACCCAGGAACCTGAATTTCCGGGTCCGTTTCCGCGTGGGTTTTCCGACGTAATTGTTCTTGAGCCGGTTTTCTTTGTCCGCATTACACCCGAACAACCGGCTGACCTGTTCTCCGCCTACGAGGACACAGCATACCACTCCTTCAACAATTTTCCGAAGCATTCCCAAAATGTTTTGAATATTTTTATTCCTTTTCGAAAAATTTTCCAGGAGCTCTGTCTCGTACGAAATCTGAAAGATTATGATCTTGATTTCTCTCCGATTCTAACCTCAACGACTTCAATCTAACAATCATAATCTTTGTATGGGTTTCCACGGAAACGTATTTACTTATTACCTACCGACGGCTGTCTTTTCTGCTAAGATCCAGTGCTATGGCTACATTACGAACAATAATAGGCTGTAAGGCTTACAGCTAAATTCTAAGGTTAATTCTAAGGCTAAATTCCTAGATGATTTGTAATTCAGATTTCAAAGCATTTTCATTGGTAATTGAGGCTTTATATTTTCCGATTTGAAGAGACCGAACTAATCTAGCTTAACTGAATGAGTATTTGACTGAGGGTAAAATAATTCATGTTTTTACTAAATCCGTTTATGCACAGTACATTATGCAAATTACTGAATTACGTGGTTATGGCTATACACTCATAATAACTATTTTTGTCTAGGTGGAACAGTGATTTGTATAAATATGTTTATAATTTAAGTATATTATAGCACTAAAACTAAACGTTAACTAATTTTAAAAAATAGCACGTCCCAAAGTCCCAAACGGGAGCAAAACAGTAGACTGTACTTCCAAGATTATCCTTGTAAAACAAAGCAATTTCTGTGAAAGCCCTAAATTTTCAGTCAGTTAATCCGTTTTGATTAAAGATTTAGTAAAACGTACATACCTTAAAACTCAAAAACTAACAAACTGGATTTTTTACGAAACCTTTACTAAATGTTTAATAATAACTCAACCGATTAACATTTTCGGTCTGAAATTTTGGGGTTCTGACCGAAATCGCTGAGTTATCGAGCTTTCAAATTTCCAACCTTTGAAATATTGCCAATCCGGAGATATCGTTATTGCAAGGAGTGATTTGGCTAGCACCGCTGCCGGTGCTAGTGCTACTGTAAAAGCGAAAAATGCTAAACGCAGTATGAGGTCTATACGAAATATGTACCGTAGATCACACATATTCGACCAGTACACAAAGCTTGTACATAAGCTAAACGGTATTCGTTAATTTATCTTATTTCATTCTTGTATGTAATTGTATTCCAGATCCGACTTCGTCCGACGTTGGAGCTTATGGAAACGTTTTTGTAACTATTTTCCGATTCGGTTGGTCAAAACAGTGGAGCTTGACCCATCCCGAAATTACTTATTGTGCTCCCACCCTCACGGCGTCCTTTGCTCTGGGGCCTTTGGGAATTTCGGGACGGAGGGTACAGACGTGAGCAAAGTATTTCCTGGTCTAGAAATGAATTTACTCACACTCGAGGCTCATTGCTGTATTCCGGTGTATAGGGAATATCTATTTTGTTCAGGTTCGGAGTTATCTCTTGAAAATTACCTAAAATAAGTCGGATATAATGATTTTTTATTGATTCTTTTAAATAGGAATGTGCTCGGCGTCCAAAGACAGTATGAATTATTTATTGAGTCATCCAAAGGGTGGTCATGCGGCCATTCTCGTGGTCGGTGGTGCTCCCGAATCATTGGAGTCTCATCCTGGAACATATGTCGTTCATCTAAAGCGTCGGAAGGGGTTCATCAAGGTTGCACTCCGGAACGGGTAATGCCTTAGTGCTTAGCTAATTAAAAAAATTAAACATAATCGAATTTTACAGCAAACCGTGTTCCAAATACCTAAATATTTTATAATTTTGCTAGTGCACCGCTCGTCCCAGTTTTTTCCTTTGGTGAAACAGACATTTACGACCAAGTTCAAAATCCACCCAATTCCCGTTTACGAAGATTTCAAAATAAATTCCAGGAATTGGCTGGACTGGCTCCTGTCTTGATTTTGGGTCGTGGGATTTTTCAGTATACCTTCGGATTTCTTCCAAATCGACATCCTATCACGACAGTTGGTAAGAACACCGTTAACGAATTTGCCCGTACACGTAAACATAAATAACCTATCTCGTTTTTTTCGCAGTGGGTGCACCCATATTCGTGAAAAAGACACTGGAGCCCACACAGGACGACATTGACAAATTACATACAGAGTATGTAGATGCTCTTCTGAAATTATTTTACAAACATCGGGATGAATTTGCAGATTCGAATGCACAGCTTACAATCATCTAAAACTAACCTATGCCTACTGACCACTGATAAGTTGTATTTTAACTGAGTTAGTAGGAAAGATTTCTGCTTTTATGGCTACAATTTAATATTTTCAAACAGTTTTTATTTTTGGTAGTAAAAATCTGTTTTTGATATTTAATTAAATTAAGTCTCAAATTGCTCATAAAAGTATACAAAAACCAAAAGTTGCTCTGACTCCATCTCTTCAGTAGAGATTCAGTTGTGTGTCGTCACGTGAAATTAAAATCAATTAGCAATTGGTTCAGTCCGTCCCGAAGTATCTCTGGCCAAAATGATTGGGTGCTATGGGATGAACTTCCGAAGTCAAGATTTTCATCTGTAAATATACATACAATACAATATAAACCTGGTTTACAGCAGCTCGGGACCAGTAGGTATGCTGAAATCCCATAGCTGCAATTTGCTTACTTCCGGAAAAGTAGTTAGCACGGAACGAACGGCATGTGGAGTACAGAATAAGTTCGCGAGTACAATGTTTTCCTCAGCCACCAAATGCTCCTTCAATACCGTCACAGCCTGGAATTTTAATTAATTATTATAAATTATTACATAAATACAGCAAATATTTTTGAAAACGCTACGAAATCAAATGCAACCAACTAAACTGGGAGAATTACGTGAGTTTTATTTCAAGGAATTAGATAATATTGTACCTTAATGACCGTATTTCCACTGCTCATGATGGGGTACATGAGAATGACCTTCCGAGTCTTGACGTCCTCGGGAAATCGTGCATAGACCACTCGTGCCTCATGTGTGTCCACATCACTCTCCACCAAAATCTTCCCAATCCGAATTGAGCGACAGCAATCCCGTAAGCCTATTTGAATGAAAGACAAGGTTATAAAATATTTTGTCAGTGTAAGGTCGTTAAGTGTTTTCCAGGGTATTTTCACCGTTTGTTTGGTTGTTTGCTTGTCTGTCCAGGGCAGACAAGCAAACAACCAAACAAACGGTGAAAATACCCTGGTGTTTTCGAATTTAATTTATATTCAATTTTTAGAATATTCGAATATACACACAGTTCGAAGTCAGGCCCCCGATGACCCAAGAAACTCATTTTGTTAAAATATCGTCGATTTTTGCATACTTGATCATGATCAGGCATAATAAAATATACCAATATGTTCGTATTTTCGTTCGGGCAAAATCTGTTTTACAAAGTGATAACTAGGAATCTGACTAATATCAAATGCTAACCTTGTTCCATGGCCTCTCCACTGCGAACAATGCTGACCCCACAATTGCCTTTCTCATAGCGGAGTCCATCATACACGGCCCCCGTCGGGGTCGTGACTTTACAGGGACGGAACGGCAGTTGATTCAAGCTCTCTTCAATTACTAGGCGAATCTATGAAACCAAATGCAGTAAGAACCAAATAATTTAGGTTCATCTGTAAGTAGGTGGGCGCAAATTGTAGGCAGCTTATCGAATGAATATTTTCTCGATTTTTTAATCTAAAAATTTATAATAGAAATCTCAAGAAATTAATATTCCATATAGGTATCATTAGAATCATCAGAACCATTTATTGCCCTAAAATAACGAAAATGACCCAAAAATATCGAGTGTGCACCTGCCAGAATTTGCTCTTTCATTGACATGAAAATATCGCTGCTTGCTTCGACTGAAAATGTTCTTTGAATTATGAATTTGTTATTCAACGTTACTGTAAAATTTTCACAAGGGAAATTACCATAAAACGTTGAACCAGCATGACTCAATAATAAAGGTTAATGGAAACACAGAGACATGCGAACTTGTTACTAGTACACTACAAACACAACACACCTGTTTTACAGCTAAATTCTATTTTGTATAATAAATTTTTTAAAGATTGTCGTTCGGTAGTTGGATTTAGCATTGTTAGAATCTTTTATACTCCAAATAGTAAATTCGGTACTTAATTCAGTTATTCGGTAAAAACAAAGTAACATTTCTTACCAGTCTGTCCGCATAGAACTTGAAGTCACTTCGACTAGTGGCTCTGTAAAAATTGTCACAAACGTGTGTACGATTAGCTCACGATTGGTTTATTTAGTAAATGATATTGGCATATCGTTTACCTGTCCCGAATAATAGTTTGAAGCTCTCTCATTTGATCACTTTGAGCCACGAGCTTGAAATTTACTCCAAATTCATTTTCTATCATTCGATAGGCCACCGGAGGTGCGACGGGCGGGGGCGGTGTTGGAGCCGGGCTCGTGGGATTACTTTCTTGGAACGCTAACTCCGAACCATTGGCCTCGACCTCGATGACCCCCAAATCGCCCTTCATGACTCGTAGTTTTGCCCGTGTACAGAAAATAGAACTTTAAGGTTATGATTTAAAGAAGTTTACGATTACTGGCTTCGCTGACCAAGCTATATTTTCCAGTCAGTAGTCAGTCACCAGCGAATCACTCTCCTCGAGATACCTGAAATTGGTAAATACATACAATTAAAAATATGTCAATTTCTTGGAATTTTATTCGGGTTAGATTATAATTTAACCTATTCATATCCAGGCAATGATTGAAATTTGACATAGATAGTAATGCATTTCACAGCGTTGAAGGATACAGCACAATCAAAATTTGCATGATATGCGATCTACAGCCCTTATATTTGACACGCTGTTGCACGTAGCGTTAATCATCTAGTTTTATGATTAGTTAGGTTTCTATAAATTGGCTCAATAGTTGTCTAGCGTTACATACAAAATAACAATTTAGAGGCTGGATTGGATTGGAATATTTCAAACCTAACCTAAGCAACAAACCTAACGCTGCCTAAATATATGAAGTGTGCGAATTAACATCTAAGAGCTGTAGATCGCACATAAATTCAACCAAAACCCTGCTTTAAAGTAGTATGCAACTACTATTGCTTCCTTAAAGTTCGAATGTAAAACTGAAAAACGGCGTCTTAGCCGTAAAACGCAATATTCAGGCGACAATCAGACGGCAAATGACTTCAGATCAGAAATAAGACGCCATAAAATTAAGTATATAGTGTGTGTGTCAACTGTCAACTGTCGAATAAACAGCTTGAGATACAAGATACAGATAACAGTTCGTAGCTTGTCTGTATATGGTATTAGGTACCACTGTGTAGAACAACGTACCCCCAACCCACCTAAATTATTTCGTCAGAATCCCAATACCCGAGTATCGCGTTGCAATTTGCAATGCAAGTTGCAAGTTGTGTGCTTTTATCGCTTGCTTTATGCAAACCTTTATGGCTATATCTTAGAAAGATTATTAGGTATTGATTTCCGCTTACTCTGCAGCTAGTTACCCAAATGTACATATAGCTAGTAAAATTAATAATGCTAAATCCACATCAAGTGAAGCACAAAGCGTGTATTATTCCTTAATCGGCGTAATTAAAGGAGCCGATGAATGAATATGTACCTTAGCGCAGCATAGTAACAGAACACTGAACACTTCTATTCTGACAATTGACTTTGTACTACGTGCTAAGGAAGGACTAGGTTGAATGTCTTTTTATGGCTCAAAATTGTCAACGGAAATATGAAGTGCAAAATTTAAGTTTCTTTTTGACGACTCAACTGAACTGAACACCGGAGATGGACTACAGGAATTAAAAGTGTGTGCCAGAGCCAAAGCTAGGGGGACTATGTATTATTAGGATATAGAAAACACATGGCATGGGTGCTGGGTGCTCGAATGACTAAAAAAATATGCTGGTATATGGTTCAAGGCATGTCTAACCACGTGAAGACATCGGGTGAATCCAGCATAGCAAAGCATATTGTTCATTTTTTTTAGTAAATTCTCGTCTCAGCTTTGTCTCAAATAATTATGTATGTCCAAACTAATTTGCTGTATTTTAGGTTGAAACTTTTAAGTTTTATATATATTTTAACGTAAAATATATCTTTTGGCCAAAACCCGATATGGAACTAAAACGCACCCGCGCAATATATCTACCTCGATGGAAAGCTACAAAGGTATAATATGACCTAATCATATTAAAACTATAGCCTATTTTTTAAATCATATTTAATTATTCTAACAAAATCAGCTCAGTTGAGTTAGATTTTAAGAATGCGTAAGTACGCGCGTATTGGTTTTGTGATGTGATACCTTTTGATTCGGATCTCCTTGCCAAATAGTCATTCACCTGGCAAACACGCGTTGACCTATGACCTTGACAAATTTTAGCACCATATCATGCAAAATTTCATGGTATTAAGCGGGTGTTAGCGTCTTTTAATTAATAGTTTATTTAAATTTAAGTCGTTAACAGGTCTGAGTGAGGCCGATACAGGTGAACTTTGCGATTAAAGAGTAATGAATATATAGTCTGAATTTCACTTTTTTAAATGGCAAAAATGCTATAAAATTTTAATAATCATTTATTAAGCCTTCCAAAAGTGGACAGGTTGTGTAATTGATTATAATTATTAAATTATTAAATTAAACTGACCAGCATAAATCACATATTCGCCATTCGCCGAATAAAACAAATTTTTGCCCTACCATAATCTGCCCATATGCACCGATGAGAAACAGAATAAAACCCGAAATACAAACAAATAATTAATAAATCGTTCACGTATTCTTACTGCTACATGCAAATTCTGATCTGATTCTTACAGGTGTATTAGTAATTGGTTTTTACCTTAGAGTAGACAATACGGCACTTCAGGGCTTTCGTCTTTTATAGGTCATTTCTGTGATTTTATATTGGTCAGTTTAAATAGGTTTAGATGGTAGCTAGACTGGCCATGCGAATGCCCACAGCTGTGCCAACTTGGATTCATCATTGACACGTGTCGCGGGAAATCCGTCTGAATCTTGAACTCATTTGAATTGAATTTTGAATTAAAAGGTCCAGTTTTTTAGAATTTGTTTTAGAATTTAGAAATGTCCCTTCTATCAGTGTCAATTTGTCGTTATTCCAAAGGCCTCAAATTATCTAGTCAAACATCACATGCTTTGATATTCACCAGACGCACTTTCGGCCTTACTCCAAGGAATTCGTCAAACAGCCTCATCACCTCCATTTCGTCACAGCTCAAAAAAGTACAGGTATGGGTTTCCGTCAAAAATACTGAATTATTTGTGTAACTTTATCGAAAATAACTAAATATTTTGATAATGCACCTTATTTTTCTGTTAATATTTGTGATTTATATACAAAAGATTCTGTAATCCATCTATCTAGGATCTAGGTATGTGTTACGGTTCGGATATAATCTTGGTTCTGTTATAACCGAACCGGTTTGTATATAATATTGTATACGGTCAACGGTTGTCGCCAATTAAGTAAGATTAATCAAGCTAATCAGAATTCGTTAATTATTGGATCTGAACCGGAATTTAGCGCTCTTTTTAATGGTGTAATTAGTTTTACGCTCAGAATATTTTTTTTCCTTCTGAAAATGTCAAATGACTCTGACGCGTCTTGGAGCGCTTCCAATTAATGGGTAATTTGACAATACTGCAGGAGGTTAGCAATACTAACGAGTGCACCATTAAAAAGAGCACTAAATTCTGATCCAGATTCAATAATTAACGAATATTCATTAACTTGACTAATGGTGTTTAATTGGCAAAAACCGCATTCAATATTATATACGAACCGGTCCGGTTATAACAGAACCAAAATTATATCCGAACCGTAACATGTGTACAGTTAGGTATGTAAATGTAAATTAAATGTACAATGTCAATGTGAATCTCAGTCTCAATCTATTGTCAATTACTTACTAATGTTAAATGCGATCCAGCGCTCACATACGTTTTTTTTTAAAATCAAGGGTTGGGTTAACTAACGGTTGACAAGGATTAGGTTTGCAAAACAAAAACAGGCGATCCCACGATCGCGCACTATATCTCTACTGGCATTTGTTTATCTGTGACCTATTATTGACCATTGCGTGAATGTATTTTCATTTTTATGAAATTCGTGCGAGATAGCGCATCGAAAATAACGAAATTCTACATTCTACAAACAAAACAGTGTCAAACCTTGAAGAGACGGACTCGTTGCGTTGATCTTGATCCACTCTATTCTATTCTAAATTAAAAATCCATTTAGAAATGGGAAGAACTCAGCGACGTCGAAATTCAAGAAAAGCGTACACTGATAAATTAATTATCGCTAAATTGGATTCGGAATTGGAAATAATCACAATTTTACAAGAACTATACAAGAAAAATACGAAGTTTCATAAACATAATAAGATTAGCCCTGCTCAATTTTCGGTATTTGAAAATAAACCGGATGAGGAAGTGCGATTTCGTGGAATTACTTCAACAACCGGTGCTATTTTATGTGGAACACCTCTCATTCAACTGCCCGAAGAATTACTGATTACTTCAGCTGATCTACCACGAGAATTCCCGAATGGCGTCACATTACACGATAGATTTGCATTCTATTTAACCTCTGAAATTCAACGTGGGCAACAATCACGAATTTATAACTACATTCAAACACTACCAACTAATTTCTTGGAACATCCAGCATATTTACGAATTGAAGAACTGAATCATGTACCGAAAGTATATCGAGAAATATTGGAAAAACAGAGTGATTCCATTTCAAAAGCGTACAAACGATTCAAGGAATCAAGCGACGTCGTGCTTGACTTTGAAAATTTCAAATACTCTTGGTATGCTGTAAATACTCGCTCAGTTTATTACGAACCAACCGAAGGAAAACGTGAAATGGCTCTGGCACCATTCCTTGACCTATTCAACCATTCGTGCACTCCAAATACTGATACATATTTTGATCAAAAGACTCGTTCTTACGTTATCAGGTCAAACCAAAGAATCAGCGCCTTTGAACAAATATTCATTAGCTATGGTAATCATTCGAACCATAAATTATGGGCTGAATATGGATTCCTACCCTTTGAACCCAATCCGCATTCATATGTCCCAATACAATTTGAAGTTTTGACCCAACTCCAGCCCTGGTTACAAACTATGCTCCGAGATACTCGTAAATCAAAATTCGTCACGGATTATAGATTAGACAGTGAACTACATTTTCTGGAAACTGAACCTTCACCGAACCTCTGTTTACTTATTCAGTTATTTTTGTGGAATCCTGAAATTAAGAAAAACTTTGACTTTCGTATCGACTATGCTAATTCAAAGTTCAAGGATATTGTTCAGAAGATTCTGAAAGCTGAGATTGAGATTTATAATTGTGCAGTGAAGAGTTTAGAAATTATTGAACCATGTTCAGCCGCTCTGTCTACAACGATTATGTTTCTAAAGAATTCTGTTGAATTTCTTGAGAAAATTCAATGTTCAATACAATAATTAAAGGAACCATGTTGAATAATTTTTGTATTCAGATTCGGTGCTTTCCTCCGCAAAGGTCATGCTTTCATCCTGGTCATTCCAGTCTTGCCCGAGAAGGGGTCAAGCTTCCGAAGGGTGCGAAGGATATTTCTGGGATGCAGATGGTCAAAACCCTCTTGAGATATATTTGGCCCAAGGTGAATTCATGATTTTCGATTAAGTATCGGCGATATATTTTTAAGGCTAGTCTCATGTTTTGAAGTTTAGTGCTATCTCGTAATGTTATCGAATGGGCAGAACATGGTTTGGCTAAAATTGCTAAAATTAAAAACATGAGAATTGGGTTTGGGTGGCATTTAAACGTGCGGGGAAATAAGAGAATTTTACGGCATAAAATAGTTACTTTACGGCTACATTGTAGTAAGTTTGCGGCTACAATGGTATACTTGCACCTACATTCGGGGTGACTAATTTAATGCCCAGGCGGATCAAGAAATTAATGACCCGGCCGGACCACGTAAAACAGGTCGGTAAGCTGATAAATTAAATAGGTCGGTATAGCTTGGTAAATCTGGTAAGTGACTCTGTAACCCAAGTTGGTGGCCCTGTAAAACAGGTCGGTGGTCAGCACAAGTAGTCTGTAACCCTTTAAACTTGGTCCGCACCGATTCGAACACACATAGAAGGTTATAGATCAACTATCGGGGTTACCGACCCCGTTTTACGGACTTATCGACCCGTTTATGAAGTTACCGAACACTTTACCGGGTTACCAACCTGTTCTACAGAGTTACCGACCTATTTTGTAGGTTTACCGACATATTTTACGTGGTCAAGGAACTGTTTTACGAAGTTACCGAATAAATTTACGAAGTTACTGACACTTGCGTAGTTACCGACCAACTTTACGGAACTACCGATCACATTTACCGGGTTACCGACCTATTTTACGAACTTTTTTATGCGATCTTGGTCAGTAAATTATTCACACCCACAACAATTTAGCTGTAGGAATCCTATTTAATGTATACTATTATAGTTAGTTGACATTTCTTGCTGGGGACATTCGAAACCATGTGCCTGGGGGATTTTACCAAAAATTTTGGTACTAACGCAAAGCTATGGTCAAAGTAAAGATAGGGGACG
>JAQFYT010002957.1:0-11696 GCA_034694925.1 Ceratophysella denticulata
CACAATATCACAAGAAAGTAGAAGCTGCTAATTTCATAACTCTCAGAGGAGATTAGGTAGGGACAGGTAGGTAGGAATATTAGTTGTAGTGTTTGTCTTAAAATTGAAGCTGGGAGACGGGGTTGACTTAGTATTGTTTATGCGTGGGTCCCTGTATGGTGTATGGGTTGGGTAGCCGTTCTGCTTCCAAATATCTCCGTGTACTCGAGCTCCTCGGTACACGGGGGCTAACAGTTAGCACTAAAACTGACGGTAGGTATTTGTTCTGCTTTCATTCCATGCTTAGCTCTACCGTAAGGACCTCATAAGCGCCATGAAGCTTGCAGACAGTGAGCCTCTGACACCGGAAGAGTACTGGCTCATCACCGACCCCTGGAAGCAGGAGTGGGAAAAAGGCGTTCAGGTCCCTGTCAATCCCGAGTCTCTACCAGAACCGCAAGTCGTCTACATATCACCTGTAGCTGAGCGAAGTCATGATTTTAGATTGTAAGTTTCCGGATATAGAGACGTGCTAGTTTAACTTGCCGTAATTAATTACTGAATTGCCTTGCAGACCCAAAAAGAAGAATGTCCGGGTGACACACGATGATTTCTTTAATCCGGACTACCATCAGCTTGTCTCAACAGCCGCACGGGCTGAGAAAGTGTGTAGCTATGACCTTGACGACGTTGATGCTGCATGGTTAGGATGTGCGAATGCGGACAGAGGAATGCAATCACTTCCAGTCATTTCTGAATTCCTAATGGAACAAGTTGTTGAAGAACTGGAGCTACAGTGCTGGGAACAAGTACAAACAATACTCAAAAGTCAGGAGGGTCTTGGAATTGAGTATGACGAGAATGTCATCTGTGACGTTTGTCGTTCCGTAAGTATTTACGACTCTCTTCTTATTTTGTATCAACAGTGTTTATACCTATATATAAATATGCTAATAATCATTGTTCCTTTTCACAGCCTGAATCGGAAGAAGGAAATGAAATGGTGTTTTGTGATTCGTGTAATATATGTGTTCATCAGGCATGTTATGGAATTACAAGCATTCCTTCTGGATCTTTCCTGTGTCGAACTTGCAGTGAGTAAACCTTACTATATTGTTCACCCTTTTACCAAATACATATACTTCTCAAGAGACTGATCAGAAACTATCCAGATCAATGATACTAGGAAGATCAATGAGTTAGTTAGTCATCGTCTAGTAATATGAGATCCATATACGACTCATCACATTGAATTCACTCCTACAGTTAGGAACATGCTGACGCGGCATTGTAATTTAGTACTTTTCATTATGATTCTTTGCCTCCTTCTTTGCATGCCACAGGCGTCAGTTGACTGACGACGTCAGTCAGGCTAGACGCAACATAATATCCTCATTTACATAGAATGATCACAGTATGAATGAACATGATACTATAAGCTTACATTTTGTTTAATTAGCATTGGGCCTTCGTCCGACATGCGTCTTGTGTCCTAATATTGGGGGTGCCATGAAAGCCACTAGATCAGGCCATAAGTGGGCACACGTGGCTTGTGCTATTTGGATTCCCGAGGTTAGCATCGGATCTGTTGAAAAGATGGAGCCGATCACAAAAATCTCTGCCATTCCTGTAAGTACAGACAGTTATCAATTCATATCTGGCTGTGAAGCTTATGGAAGTGACTTTTCTCACTGAATTTATTTAATTTCTCAATTTAGCCGAGTCGCTGGTCCTTGTTATGTGTACTATGCAAGGAAAAGGTCGGAGCTTGTATTCAGTGTTCCGTTAAGACGTGTAAAACGGCGTATCATGTCACCTGCGCCTTCAAGAACGGATTAGAGATGAAGCCCATCATTGTGGATGAAAATGCGGAAGACGGCATCAAGTTACGAGTATGTTTTTCGTCTTTGATGAACGCTACACTTTCCATACCAATACGCAAATATCAAACTCATATAATTAATTTTCTCTATACTCAGTCATACTGCCAGAAGCATAGCGTTAATACCAAGAAGGACAAAACCTTGCATTCTGGGTCTGAGGAAGATGGTGAAAAGAAGAAAACTCGGGCAATGACAGCGGAAGAAAGGAATCAAGCAAGAGCAGAAAAGTAACTTACAAACATTTTGTCATTAAAAACAGTCACACTCCATGTGCATATGATTTGTGTACTTATACTAATATTTTGTAATTTAGACTGCAACAAATTGAGGCTGAGTTCTTCAAGTATGTTCGCTTAAAGGATGTTTCACAAAACCTGGCCGTTGATATGGATATTGTTAACCTGGTCTACAACTACTGGAAACTCAAAAGAAAGGTAATGAGTGTCTCAGACTTCCAGTTCACACAATGCTAGTCTGCACTTTCACGATGATTTGCAGCTGTTAAGATTTGTACATTCAGTTAAAAATGATGTAGTTTATTTATCAAGAAGACGTAAAACTTCATACCGTTAATCCAATTAGAATTATTACGAACGTTTACTTACGCCATATTTTGTGCTATTAGTCGCTGAACAATCGACCGCTGGTACCGCCGCGTCCTGAAACAACGCAACTTCTGACTCAGCAACAGGAACAAGATTTGGAACAAATGAAGTTGTTTGTCCAACTACGCCAGGATCTCGAGAGGGTATGATGCTTCCTAGTTCGTAATCTTTAAATCATTTACATGCAACCATGTGTTTTCCCTAGCCTAAACATATTATGCCAATGTCTTGCTTGCAGGTGAGAAACTTATGTTACATGGTCAGTAGGCGAGAGAAGCTATCCCGGTCCTACTTTAGACTTCGTGAACAAACGTTTCAGAAACAGGTAAAATTGTTTGATTTTTTAACTTTCAAGTTAATCTTAATTTAGTTCAACCTAGCTGACATGTGTGTCAATTGTTTATTTACCGATTAGGTCGCATTGTTGTCAGACAGTAGCATCGATTTGACAAAAATGAGTGGACCGGAGAGAGCAGCTATTCTTGAAGCCAATCATGGTCCCTCAATTTATGACCAAGTCTATTCACATAGTGGTGTAACAAATAGTTACAAGGACTACGAAAGTTTAGTAACTTTAATTGCCGGTGAGGATAAACGTGAACTTATAAACGGTGTGATTAAGCCCAAGAAGGGCCGAGGACGAGGGAGTGAGAACCCCTACAAGAAAACATTTGTTAATGGTGCAAAGCGCCGCCCCGGCGGGGGCGAGAGTTCGAGTGTGAGTGAAAGTGAAGTTAGTGTCAAAGGAGCTCCTGCTAAGCCTGTTGCCTCAACTTCTACCTCCACTCGCAAGCCACTCGCGTACCTCTTTGACACTGATTCCAGCATGGATGCAGTGATTATGACGAACTCAGGGCGCAGTAAAGCCGCTGCGCCTGTCAAGAAAGGAGCCAAAGGCCGAGGTCTGAAGCAAATGGAGAAGACACTTGCCCGATGTACCACTTCGGAGTCTGAAGACCTCGAACTGCCAGTTCCTGTTCGTGGAAAAGCTCGTGGAAAGGCCGCAGTGGCAAATGCTAAACAAAAACCAATTTATTCAGATACTGATTCCGAAGGATCCGCCGCCAAGAGACAAACGGCGTCAATTGCCGCTGTAGCAACTAAGGGCGCCTTGAAAGAGTTTTCTGGGAAGAAAAACAAAGGAAAGCAAACAACAGTCAAGCCAATTGTGGTTCCTACCGTAAGCCCAATCCTTACGGTAGCAAAGAAACGCGGTCGAGGTCCTGGTCGAAAAAAGAAGAGCGATTTCGAACCCACTGAGCTCATTGTCCCACAGCGTGAGGCGGCAAAGAAAGCCACCGAGAGTATACGCTCAGTTAAACCTATCAAAGGAAAGGACTCGACGCTAGTCCCGGAAGGCGGAGAAAGTCCTGGTCCATCCCAGGTGACCGTTTCGAAGAAGGACAAGGAAATCCCAATTACGAAGGAGGTGCCCAAGCCAAGAGTGAAGGAACAAGAAACGCTGTCTGACAGTGAGGAAACAAAGGCTCCAGCTAAAAAGAAGAGTCCTGTCCAAACAGCAAAGAAAGGGCAACAGCTCAAGAGAAAGTTGAATTCCAAGGACCAGCAGTTGTCTGCAAAACCGGAAGTGAAGAACGAGTCCGAATTTGACGAATTCGGTGAGTCAAATTCGACGTCTGTCTCATATGTACCACAAAGGCAGGCCGCCAAAAAAGCTGCAGAGCATATAAGATCTGGCCTGAGCAACATAGTGGCGGCACGTCTCATAATTGAAGATGAAATCGAGGCGTCACATAAGAAATACAAGAGCGACAGGAGTGCAAAGACAGGGAAAGGAGAATCTAACAAATCACCTTCGAGATTACGACCTAAATCATCCTCTCCTGCACGAGATCTCGACGAAGCAACTTCTGTGAAAGCGGCTTCCGGGAAGGGCCCGAGGCAAAAGGAAAAATCTCCAGTAAAGGGTACGTACATGCACGAATCGAACCCATATACAAATATACTTGCTTGTAACTTGCTTATTGGGGGAGCAAACTTGTTTGTAATCCCGTTTTGTGTTGAATTTGTGTCTAATCCATTCCTTGCTCATTTTCATATTCGTATTTAGCTGGAGAGACCAGTCGAGGAAAAGTTGGAAGGAAGGAATCAGTTAAGTCCCCTCAGGTATTGAGAGAGAGTCCGATGAAAGTAAACGACACAGACTTGCCCTTTCTTGACAAGGGGTCGCAGTCAGCGTGTCGGCGAAGTCGTGAGCGGAGCTCGAGCTCTAGCAGCAGCAGTAGTAGTTCGAGCAGTTCTGGCTCGACCTCATCCAGCCGCACCTCATCGTCTTCCCGCTCCTCCTCACCTGAATCTGCTTCCCCTGAACCTGGCTTCTCTCGAAAACCCCTTGGACCCTCCGTGCTACCCACGCCCGTCGCAACGGTTAGTACGGGACCAGGTAGGAAGCTTAAAACTTCCGAGCGGTCCCCGAATAATCGAATTCGGGCGGAGACTTCTCCGAGAACGAAACCTGTCCCCAAGGGTCCTGGACCAGGGAAGTCTCCAAGGAGAGGTACTGCTCAGGGTCCCCTCACGTCCTCGACCGAGCTCTCTCCGACTAGGAAGGGTCGGGCCTCAGTCTCGCCCTCAAAGCGGCACCGCAATCCCAGCTCTAGTGACAGCGACGGCCCCTCCAACCGAACCAATAAGACCATCTCCCCACCCAGGTTCACCCTCGCCAAAGCCAAATTTGAAGAGAAAAGCCCACGGAGGAATCGAGAATCAAATGTCAGTGAAGTCCAGAAAGCTCTCCCCGCAACGAGTCATCAACAAGCGAGAACTCCGCCCAAGGCGCTAGCACGTGGAGAGCTTGACCTCTCGTCCGACTCGGAAGCCGAACCAGAAGTCAAAGTCGAGTCACCATCTAAGGTGAAGAGTCGAAATTCCCGTTCCTCCGCTTCCAATGCAGACATGAAAAATAAACCAATGCCAAAAACGAAGAAGAAGGAATTGGGTCTTCTCTCGGAAGAATCAAGTGCAGAGGAAAAGGAGAACTCCACTGCTCCTTCGGATTCTCCGCGAAAAACTCCCAAACAGAATGTACCTTTGTCCACTTCTGCTCTCTCACCAATTACACTCACTACGGAGAACAAAGAAAAGGAGCTTTCAGGCGTTTCAGTGTCATCGGATACGGAGCCCGAGTCTAAGCGTCCAAGGTTTGATTCTAGCACATCGGTTCAAGCCAGCTCATCTTCACAGTCACTTGTGCCAGGTGCTGCCTTTCCGGTTGCAACTCCGGGAAATTCCATGCCCAGATCTATCTTCTCACCCGCGGGACACGGAAGAGAGTCTGATCTTGCCGAGTTTGACACGGATCTCTACGACTTGGCCAGAAGTGTGACGGAAGAATACTCTCAGAAGACTGAGCAGGGCGGGCACTCTGCGCTCTCATTTTCCTTCTCACAAGATCTGCTCTGTCGAGAAGACAACAAAGAGGACTCGGCTCGAGCCACAGAGAGTCTGGTAGAAAAGCTGAGACTCCAGCACTTGAGAAAGTCTGGCGTGAGCCACCGACCCTCCGTGGATGGGAATTCGTCCGAATATGGAGACCTCACACAGGATGAACCCCAGACGACTCTTCCACTCGATTCCGCTCCCAAGTTTGACCCAGCCTCCGTTTCAGTGAGAGAGGTCTGCGACCAGACCTCGAGTATCCTTGCAGAATCATCGGACCGGCTCGGGAAC
Organism: Ceratophysella denticulata; assembly: GCA_034694925.1. Taxonomy (NCBI): domain Eukaryota; kingdom Metazoa; phylum Arthropoda; class Collembola; order Poduromorpha; family Hypogastruridae; genus Ceratophysella; species Ceratophysella denticulata. Next base: position 6,158 of record JAQFYT010002957.1, read on the forward strand.
AATGCAGATTCGGCAGAGAAAGGACTCTTTGATCATTCTTCCAGATCTCCTAGCGTTGCATCAAGTGGGAGTCCCGCCAGGAGCAAGTCAATTGAAGGGGACGAAAGATGGGTACCGCCGAGCCGAGATGAGCGATATGGAGACCCGGACAATGACGACGACAGCGACATGATGCATACACCCGACAGTCGCGATATGCACGAAGCGCCACCGATCATGGGCGATCAGACTACTCTGAGAATAGATGCTGACCAGCTCTATATTCCCCCCGAAATCGCTTCAACTTATCAACAAGAACAAGTACAAAAAGCCCTACACGAAGCCCTGACTAAGGCCGGTCACCTCCCTCGCAAGCCTACTCCTCCTCGAATCTCGTCAAGTCGCTCATCTCATTATGGGCACCACTCTGGGGCCTCCTCGGACTACCTGCACTCCAGGAATAGCCACTCCTACGGTTACCCCATGAACCCAACTCTTGCCAATGTTGTCACTTCTTTGGCCAGCGGAAACTTGCCATTCTTCCATTCTCAATCTCCGTCGCCTTTGCCAAAGTCTCCGAAGCGAATAGCACCAATATCGCTCAATACTCCAACCGGATACTCCACATCTTTTTCTCACCATTTTGGTTCAAAGCAGCAAGTGCAGAGATCACATTTGCTCGATGAAGACGACTCGATGTCAAATATTCGAGATAATGCACAGTCCCATCGGAGGTCAACTGACAACTCATTGAATTCGATGGGCAGCTCCGGAATGCCACCGCTGTCGAAACCACCAATGACTTCTCCTTCCGTTCTGCTTGCTGCCAAGACTACAACTCCCCAAGCTCCACCGCAATCAAATGTGGCCCTAATCATTGAGAGTGTCATCCAGGCGTCAAACAATCATCCGTCGTCTCTAACAGCCGTTGGACATCAAGTAAAACCCAATCCTGTCAACACCACTGGAACTCCGGGTCAAGCTATGAACGTGCACATGAGTATGGGGCACTTGCCGAACTTCAACCCACCTCCAACGCAGGTCCCTGCTTCAGTGAGCAGTTTACCTCAGAAGGCAGGCATAGCACAGCAGGCGAAGCCTCAGTTAGATACCGCCGTTTCCGACTTCAGTGCAATTTTGTCCAACAAAACGAATGAGAATATACCACCTGCCAAGCTGACACCGGTACGAGAACCCATCGCACCTGTTGCTGTACCGAACAACGTGGCGGTAAGTCCGAGAGGCGGTGGAAGAGGAAGGCGGGCTACAACACCCCGCGTGAAACCTGAGAAAATTGTTGCAGATGAAATAAGTCCGAAAACTCGGGGAAGAGGAGAGCGGAAGCCGAGCGGGACATCACCTGCTCGCAGCAGTCACAAAGCTCCTGCAACTCCAAGGCGTGGAGCTGGACGAGGAAAGCTCAAAGGGAAGAATGTCCTGGTTCGAAAAGACTTAGCCGGAACTGTATACGACATCGACTTTGATGAGTTTGAAGAGAATTCCGAAGAGAAGTTCGATTTGCGAATGTTGAGAGAGAGACGGAAATCGAGTGATATTCACACCGAATCAAGGAAATCTGAGAGTTCCAATGCCAGTCCCGTGAATGTTGAGAAGCATTCCCCCAGATATCGTGGGGTGAGTTTTGATTTGGACCATGGGCATCGAGCTCAGGAGAAGACAGTTCCTATGCTTCAGGCTCCGCTACCTGGACCGGTGGACATGAGGACTTACAGTGCATCCATCCTACCTCCGCGTGCGAATGAGGGCATGCTGGCTACTGTTGGATTTCCACATTCGAAAGATCCAACTTCGAGCGAAATTGCCTCACTGTTCATGAGCAATGCCTCTTCCTCACCTGTCATTGTTAACGACTTGGAGGAATTGGATAAGACCTTGGAGGCACTAACCGCAAATTCGAAGGCGACGGCCTCCAGTGGAACCGCACATGTGAATAACGTGACACCTGCCAGTCACAAGAACACTCATCAGCACCTCAACCACATAATCATTGGTCCCGGAGACTCAAGTCTATCTAGCTCTAAGGACTCCTTCACAACGTCAATCTCAGACGACAAGGACTCAAGGAACCAGCTCAAGGTGAAGATCAAGGGCCCTTTCCTGGATGCGAACTACAGCTCCCACGCTCTTCCTCCACCTCCATTCCAACAGACGCAGCACCATCATCATCCTACCGAACCGTCTCATCACCCAATGATGATGAACGTCACACCAATCATGAGCAACACTTCAAGTCTCCGCCGTATGCGGAAAAAAGAGCTACTGAGGCAATACTGGACACAAGACATGAATATGGAGGGAGGTTCCTTCAATCCTTCCTCCTACGGCTCGGAAATGGGTGGCGTTGGTCCATCGAACACTGGTCACCATCCCTTCAGTCGTTCAGTTATCACCATTCCAAAAGCGGTGGCTTCCATGGCCGTCATTCCGTCGACCAAAGATGACTACGGGTTTGATCCTAATGACCTTGGTCCGCTTCCCCCTCCTCCACCAACCCAGCCTGTACCCGAGAAGAAGAAGCGGAGCCGGGGTGTTTCTCGAGAAATCGCTGCATTGGGTATTCTACAAGACGGACCGAAGGGTGACAGGCGGCGGGATAGAGCTGTAACCATGATTCCTCCACCAGCACCGTCAGAGGCCAGTGGGAGGAAGAAGGTTCGAGCTCCCAACAAGCCTAATCGGAGTGCTTTCATTCCGCCCACGCTTGCCGACTCCGAAGATGCGGTCAGGCAAGGCCCAGGTTTGAGTTCTAACGCCAGTTCCGGAGTCGTTACGGCAGTTAACCACCCAACACCAAAATTGAAAATAAAGTTTGCCGACATTACAAGCAGCGGAAGTTTAACAAATAGCGCTGCAACGAGCTCCTCAGTGACCAATAACCATGCTACGGAGGCGGAGATGGAAGGTTCGAATAAGAAAGTCAAAGGACGCCCACCTAAGAAACGCGGCATTTCCGAAATCTCGGCTCCTACTCCGCCAACCATGGAGGAGCTCAAGCGCCAGAGTCTCATGTTTCGCGAAATGGTCATGAAGGACTTCAATGACGCGGACAAGCGAAGTTCCAAGTCCGGTGGAGGCAAGAAGAAAAAGAAATCCAAAAAGAGCAAACGAGAACCTGGAGATACTAGAAGTGAAACAGATTCCAATCGCTCCAAGTCCCCTGAAGTGAAAGTTATCACAGACACAAGCTCAGGACCGAAGTTGATATTGAGATTTGGAAAGAACCGAACAGCTAGTGTGGCAAGTAACGACGGGTCCAGTAGTAGCACTAACAACAATTTGGACATTGTGAAGAAGGAGAACGGGTCACTGATGGATACGAATCCACCACTTCTTCCCCTCCAACTCCAACCAGCGGATAATTATCCTCTCTCCAATGCGGACAGGTTTGCTTTGGGAGACAATGACTCCGGCTTCACAGGGAGTGAAGGTAGTGTGGGAAGTGGGCAGCACAACGATGCCCCCGTTAAACCCAAGACCGGATCCAGAGGGAAACCGAACAAGTCCAAATCCGAACCTGGACCGGACCGCCTGCGCCTTGACATCAAGCCCGAGGCTTTGGAGAGCTCTGGGACATCGGCCACGGGCTCAAGTCAAGTCAATCATCAGATATCTGGGTCGGGGTCCAGTTCCGGAATACCTGTGAACCTTGGGAGGATTTCATCTACTCCCAACTCGACAGCCAACACGGAGAAGCTGATGCCCATTCGTCTCAAGCTCAGCCGATGCTGCGAGGGCTACTCACTCAATTCCAACAGCAAGAGTGAGGTAGACAGAGAGCCACCCAAACCGGCAGCGGATAGCTGTGAAGTGAGATGACGAGAGGATATGTAAGTAGCATTATGTGAATTGTGAAGCTCGAGTGGACCATTTACGTCTCTGTCACACTGGGTCAAGGTTTCCACAAACCCGTAACCCTGAGACTAGAGATTAATCATTTAATTAAGAACAGAGTCTAAACATAAATATGCTATGAATACATTTGCATGAGTAAGTATTAATCCGATTTAAAAATGCTTTATTGTATTGAATTGTATTGAAAGAAAGATCTGAGTTTTGTGAGTGTCCTTCTGTTGTGTAAACTTAAACTTGTACGGAATAATTTTCCTGTTTATTAATCTGGAAGAGGGAAACTGAACATCTTTTCCGAATTTTGTGTTGATGTTATAGAATAAACTTAGGATGAATACAGCCCAAAACATTTGGTTATTCCTCCGTGTTCGAGAATTCCATACCAATCTTGGGAAGATCTCTGGGCGACTGGAAATAGCGGAAGAACAAAAATAAAAGTTCACTAAATACCAATGCCCATAACTTGATGTACTCCTGCCTCTCCGTCGTTTCGTGTTTGATTGTGTACAGGAGAGACGTGGTGGTGAATTGACTATTTATGGTGTCTAATGAAAGCATTACTAAAAATTTTAAATTCCTCGCGTACAGGAACGCTTTCCATGTTACTGATCAACTTCGCAAGAGAGGCAAAATAATCTTAGACGTACGCAGACGTACGGAAAGAAACGTGTGATAGAAGTTAACTTTGAGAAGATTTATAATCATGAGGAAGTGAATGAGATTCCTAGAAGTAGCTATGTTACACTCACCGCCGTTTGTTAGTTGTTACTTGCACTAACTTGGGACAAATTCAGGTATTACACTTGTAGCTCTGTAACTTATCAGCACTTTGCCAAGAGTGAGCACTGCTACGTTGTACGGTCGTATCGAATAGACGAGAGAAAGCGTTTCTAATTAATTGATGAGGTTATGTACCTTGGTCGAATACCACTGATGAATGTCTTCTAATATGTAACAAGTAATGAATTTAAGTGTTGTGAGTCAATTACTTACTTTGTGTCCTAATTTCCTCCTGACGAAATATAAACCAACCAATATTAATATAACTACAGATACTCTAGTGTAGTTTGGTTTTTTGGAGACGACGCTGCATGATAAATTGTAAATAGCATGGAAGACTTGTCCACTGCCTGATTATTATATAACTTTAGAATATATACGTATAGTGAGAAGCTGAAACAAGTATCTCAAGCTCAGTGTCGGGACAGGTCTAGGATACAGCAATCAGTGTTTTAGGATACCGTTCTTAATTATTTATACACAAAAACTGTGTAAATGTAACCGATTTCTTTCTAATATATTTTTCCTGGTTTTACAATTATTTCCTCGTTTCCGCTACGCATGCTGCGGGGCGGGGAGTGTTAGGTAGTCTAGAAATAAATATTATATTTTTGAGTTTCATTTTCAATGTGATATATGATTTCTATTGTAATTTCATTTTTTTAAGAGAAGATAATGTTCGTTTTGTTTGTCACGATGATGTTTATGATAACTTATTGAAGATACCATATTGACTAATAGTTAAGTGCATATACCGATATATTTGTGTGTTTTTCTAGTAGTATTAAACTTAAGATTAGTTAAGGTAGTAGTTTAAAATGCTAACAAAATGCTTCTATAAATACAAGAAAACCCAAGGCAAAAAAAATGTTTTCAGTGCTTGAGGTCTCGGTTTCCGTTATCTCAAGTC